>OZ018327.1:32001174-32188674 GCA_963969495.1 Ceratothoa steindachneri
CATCTGCAAATTTAGAGACCCTACTAATCATTCCATTATCCATGCCGTTAATGTGAACAATAAATAATAATGGGCCCATAACTGACCCCTGTGGAACCCGATGGTGACTGGGGCCCATTCTGAACACGCTCCATTTACAACAACCCGCTGTGAACGATTTGAGAGCCAATTTTTAATCCATTTAAGCTTGTTATCCCTCACTTCACTCGCTCTAATTTTCATCAATAGCCTTTCGTGAGGGACTGTATCAAAGGCCTATTTAAAGTCAAAGTAAATTATATCCGCTATTTTAGTTTCATCGTAGATGCAAATCATATTATGACAAAATTCGAGTAAATTGGTTAGGTACGAGCGCACCCGTCTAAATCCATGCTGGGTGTCTGCAATTAAATTATTCGCCTTGAGATAGCTCACCAATCGATCTCTAATTATCGATTCCAAGAACTTTCCATGTACAGAAGTTAGTCTGATGGGGCAGAAACTAGTAGGCTCCCCTTTTTTAATATCGGCGTAACATTTGCACGCTGGAACTCTATTGGAACTAGGCCTTCCTCTATTGATCGATTGAAAATCGTGCAGAGCGGTCTCGCTAATTCATTCTTTAGTTCTTTAAGATGAATGCAAGAACGGTGAAAGGAGAAGAAGAACAAGAATGGAAGAAGAAGAATGGAAGAAAACTGATGAAAAGAGAAGAAGAAGAAGGATGAAAGAAGGAGAAGAATGGAAGAATGATAATAAGAGAAGAAGAAGACTGAAATGAGAAGAAGAAGAATGGAAGAAGGAGAAGAAGGATGAAAAGAGAAGAAGACGAATGAAAAGAGAAGAAGGATAATGAAAGAGGGGGAAGAATAAGATAAACCACAAGTAGTTTCTCTAATTCTGACTCTCCATTTATTGTCAAAGACAATCATCAAAAGAATGGAAGAAGAAGAATGAAAAAAGAAAAATTAAAAATGAAGATAAATGAAAGAAAAAACGAGGAAATTAAAAAGTATTCTGGGTTGATGCAATCCATTTTATTCGTTATTTACTTTTTATTGTCTTTTCTTTACTCATACTTTGTAATACCTAGAAAATCCCAGCTAAGTTGGAGGAGGGAAGTAAGCCCCTTTAAAACAAGTCATCAAGAAAACAACTCTTTAAGCAAACAAGACTTCAAGTACACAACTGTTTAGGAAAACAAACCTTTATGAAACAACCTTTTAATCAAAAAGCTTACAATAAAAAAAAACTTTAGGAAAACAACTATTCAAGAAAACAACTCTTTAGTAAAACAAGTATTAAAGAAAACAACTCTTTATCAAAACAAATCTTCAAGAAAACAACTCTTTAAGAAAACAAGTCTTTAAGTAAACAGCTCTTTAAGAAAACAGACCTTCATGAAATAACCTTTAAGAAAACAAGCATTCAAGAAAAATAACTCTTTAGGAAAAAAGTCTTCAAGAAAACAAATCTTTAACAACAAAAATCAAGAAATAACCTTTTAGGCAAACAAACATTCTAGAAAAAAACAACTCTTAAGGAAAACAAACCTCCAAGAAACCAGTCTTTAATAAAACAAGTATTCAAGAAAACAAATCTTTAAAAAGTCAAGCCTTCAAGAAAACAACTCTTAAACAAAACAGGTCTTCAAAAAAACAAACCTTCAAGAAACAACCTTTTAAGCAAACGAGCCTTCAAGAAAACAGAAATATTTTATAAAAATAACTGAAGAAAACAAGTCTTCAAGTAAACAATTTTTTAAGAAAACAAACCTTGAAGACACAACCTGTTAAGCAAACAAGCCTCAATAAAAATAAAAATATTTTTGTAGGAAAACAAGTTTTCAAGAAAACAACTGTTTAACAAAACAACTCTTTAAGAAAGCAAACCTTCAAGAAAAACTCTTTAACAAAACAAGCCTTCAAGCAAACAACTATTTATAAAAACAAACATTCAGGAAAATAACCTATTAAGCAAACAAGCCTTCAAGAAAAAACAACTCTTTAATAAATAGGCATCAAGACAACAAATATTCAATAAAACACTCTTTTAGAAAACAAACGTTCAAAGAAACAAGTCTTTAAGAAAACAAGGCTTCAAGAAAACTCTTTAAGAAAACGACTCTTTAAGAAAAGAAGCTTTCAAGAGAAAACCTTTTTAAAAGACAAGTCTTCCAGTAAATAACTCTTTAAGAAAACAAACCTTCATGAAACGACCCTTTTTGCAAACAAGCCTTCGAAAAAAATAACTCCTCAAGAAAACAAGTCTTTAAGAAAACCACTCTTTAAAAAAACAATCATTGATGAAACAACCTTTTTAAGTAAACGAACCGTCAAGAACAAACAACTTTTAAGGAAAGCAAACCTACAAAAATCAGTCTTTAATAAAACAAGGATTCAAGAGAAAAAGTCTTTAATAAAACAAGGATTCAAGAGAACAAGCCTTTAAGAAAACAACTCTTTAACAAAACAAGTCTTCAGAAAAACAAAACTTCAAGTAACAACCTTTTAAGCAAACGAGCCTTCAAGTAAAAAAAACTTTTTAAGAAACAACTCCTCAAGAAAACAAGGGTTCAAGGAAACAAGTCTTCAAGAAAAAACTTCAAGAAACAACTCTTCAACAAAACAAGTCTTTAAGTAAGCAAATCTTTCGGAAAACAAACCTTCATGAAACAACCTTTAAAGCAAACAAGCCTTCAAGAAAAATAACTCTTTATGAAAACAAGTCTTCAAGAAAATAATTCTTTAAC
The DNA here is from genome assembly GCA_963969495.1 of Ceratothoa steindachneri. Lineage (NCBI taxonomy): Eukaryota > Metazoa > Arthropoda > Malacostraca > Isopoda > Cymothoidae > Ceratothoa > Ceratothoa steindachneri. Next base: position 32,003,906 of record OZ018327.1, read on the forward strand.
AAAACAAGTCTTCAAGGAAACAACTCTTTAACAAAACAAACTTTCAAGAAAGAACCTTTTAAGCAGACGAGCATTAACGAAAATACAACTCTTAAGGAAAACAAACTTTCAAGAAACAAGTATTTAATAAAACAAGGACTCAAGAAAAAACAACGCTTTAAGAATCAACTCCTTAAGAAAATAAGGCTTCAAAAAACAAATCATCACGAAAAAACTTCAAGAGAAAACTCTTTAACAAACAACTATTTAGCAAAACAAGCCTTCAAGAAAAAACTATTTAACAAAACAAGTCTTCATTAAACAACTCTTTAAGAAAAAAACCTTCATGAAACAACAATTTAAGCAAACAAGCCTTCGCAAAAAAGCAACTATTAAGGAAAACAAACCTTCAAGAAACATGTCTTTAATAAAACAAGGATTCAAGAAAAAAATACCTTCAAGAAAATAACTCTTTAAGAAAACAAACCTTCAAGAAAACAACTTTTTAAAAATACAAGTCCTCAAAAAAACAAATCTTCAAGAAACAACCTTCTAAGCAAACGAGCCTTAAAAAACAACTCTTTAAGAAACAACTCCTTAAGAAAACAAGGCGTCAAGAATACAACACTTCAAGGAAAAAACTTCAAGAAAACAAACCTTCACTAAACAACCTTTTAATCAAATAAGCCTTCTAGAAGAAAACAACTCTTAAGCAAAAAAATATTTAACAAAACAAGCCTTCAAGAAAACAACTCTCAAAGAAAAAACCTTTAGGAAAACAAACTATTAAGCAAACAAGACTTCAAGAAAAACAACTCTTAAAAAACAAGCCTAAAAAACAACTCTTTAATAAAACAAGGCTTCAGGAAAACAAATCTTCAAGAAAACACTCTTTAAGAAAACAAGCCTTCAAGAAACAAGTCTTTAAGAAAACAACTCTTTAAGAAAAAGGCTTAATTAACAAATCTTCAAGACAATAACTGTTTAAGAAAACAAGCCCTCAAGAAAACATCTCTTTAACAAGACAAGTCTTCAAGAAACAACTCTTTAAGAAAACAAGCCTTCAAGAAACAACCTGTTAAGCAACCAAGCCTACAAGAAAATAAATCTTCAAGAAAACAAGCCTTTAAGAATACAACCTTTTAAGCAAACAAGCCTTCAAGAAAATCTCTTTAAGAAAACAGGTCTTTAAGAAAACAAATCTTTAATAAAAAAAGACTTCTGGAAAAAAACTCTAAGAAAACATGGCATTAAGAAAACAACTTTTTAATATAAAAAGGCTTCAAAAAAACAAATCTTCAAGAAAACAAATCTTCAAGAAAACAAACTTTCAAGAAAATAAGCCTTCAAGAAAATTCTCCTTGTAGGAAACATCCGAATATTAATTACATTGTTCTCCAATTAACATCCCCCTAGGGGCCGTCTGAGTGGCTCTGACTCCAGGTGTTGCCCCCCAGGGTGTTGATGACAGGTCAGAAAAGTCAATAGAGGTCAGTCAAAGGTCGTAAATCTCCCCACGGGGCGGTTGCTATTGTGGGATAGCTAGAAATGGAAAGGGGGTTGTCGACCTGTTATGAAAAAAAAATTGATTTAAGTCAACAAAATGTGAGGTTTAGTGAAAGAGTAGGGTGCATGAGTGTATATAATGGCACATAAGAATGGTTTTCATCATTATTATTCACATTAGTACACATAACAGTAGCTATTAGTCAGTGCTAGAGGATAGATGGAAAGGGGGGATAAGAGTGGCCGCGGAAACTACGGGCCATTCTGTCCTATACACCTGCTACAGAACGCGTCTCGACCATGACATTTTCCACTCCAACGATTCTTGGTCATGATAAATGTGGGGTAAGTATCACACCATACCTGGAATCCAAGAACCACTTTAAAAATAGTTTTCAGCTACATCAATACACATTGCTTCTTCTCAGAGACCCATCTTGCATACTTACCCTCATAATCCATTTTTATATCATTTTAGACTGTTTTCAGTATCGTGGAAACCACCTCTGTCTCCCCCATCCTTACAGATGAGTTGTAAGCATGAGAGAAGACCGATTTGGGGAAAGTTAGGGTTCCAATTCCCCCCCCCCCCATCCCGACTCCTGGGTCGAAATCTGTTTTTCAGATCTGTGATAAGAGATGATCCGTGCGGACACCTGTGGAGGGATGACTCGGTCAGTTTGTTTAGTTGACTACAGATGTGTGGCTGTTTATTAGTGTACACATATGTGTATATACAACCCTAGCGTGTACTCAACTATACACATATATGTATAGATGTGTGGAAATAAACACACTGTATCGAAGAGAAGACGATTTTTAAATTCTCCGACAGCCTGAATGCTTTTATGTATGTAAAGCTATTTTGTGACCTTTCCCCCGTGTGTTTGCGTGTGCGTGTGCGTGCACGGTAGGAAAACCTCTCCCTCCCACTGCGTTGAACTCCCGCGACCCTTAATTCTACTTACAACGTTAAATAAAACAAAGCGACAGGATTTGACGCCATTAAGAGGATGAGAAGTTGGCCACGTTTCGACCGCCCAGGAATGGACAGGTTCCAGCCATCAAATCGATTCTAATGTGTATGTGCATACGTGTGTGTTATTATGTAAGTGAGTATATATGTGTATGAATTCATAGAAATATTCATGCTGGGTCGATTAATTTTAATCACAATGACTTCAATAATAATAATAATAGGTCTAGTCGAGATAAGAACACTGTTTCTATACTCCCTCAATCTGGCTAGGTCTGATGAAACGTTGCAAAGTAAGAATAAAGTGCTCGGAATCGAATTAAACAGTTGGACATTTGAAATGTAAAAGTAATAAAAAAAATTGAAATTTAAAGGTAAACTTTTTCAAAATTTAAAAGTTAATCGAACACATTTAAAAGTTGAGTTAAAAAGTTGCTTTAAAAATTAAATTTGACATAATCAACTATTACGGTACTGCCAGCAAAGACAATTATATACTAACATAACAACATATCATAACATAACAACAACATAAGTAACAACATAACAGAATAAATAACATAAAATAACATACTATACCACCCACACCATATCATACCATAAAATACAATACTATACTACACCGTACCATCCCATGCGCTTTACAATGAATACTATACCATACAACACCACGCCCTATCATGCCATACTCTACCACACCACATCATGCCATACAGTACAATAACATACTATACAATACATACCACATCGTACCATACAATACAATGTTATACTATACCATACCACATGGCATCATACCATACAATACCATACCATGTCACACTCTACCATATGATACCATACAATACAATAACATATGAAACCATACTATACAGCACCATGATTCTACATCATAACATACAATGCCATACTCTAAAATGCCATACCATATACGATATCATACCACACCCTGCCATATCATACCATACCAGTGCCATACAATACCATACCATACAGGACCACATCATACAACACCACACTATGCCATTCAATATCACATGACACCATACGATACCATGCTACACATTACCATATCATACCATACAATACCACACCATAGAGCACCATACCACAACAGAGCATTCCAACCTACTATAGCAACTTTGCGGGTGAGAGAAGCCAGCAGGGCCTACCAAAGGGTTGCCAGAGCCACTCGACGGTCTTCAATGCAATCCCATACCATAGCTAGTACTAGTTAGAAACTAGTTAGTGGATTGTACGGTTCTAAAGAATGGTGTGAGATTGATAAAATTGTCGGTAGTGAGAATGTGTGATTAACCAAAGCTAATAAGTAAAAACCAACGGGGGTATCTGTGTCCCGTGTTTGTGGGAAGAGGTTTGTTACATGGTAGTGCAGTGGGAAATGTGGTAGCTACATATCCACATAGTCAAGGGAAAACTACTTGGGGGCACCCTAGTATCCTTAAACTAGCCGAGGTACGGAAGAGGAAACTACTATGTGCACTCGCTACCAAGCGCAGATAACTGGGTAACATTCCGTACATTATTACCCGCGGTTGGATTACACATAGCTTCAGTTTCGATCTAAGTTAAAATCTAGGCTATTTCCTACCTGAGAGAAGTACAAGGAATTTGAATTAACCTGGTGCGCCCTTGGGTATCACCAGATACCCACAAGGATGGCGCCAAACGCGTCCCCTTTTGTCCACATGGGGTATTTTAAGATAAAGGCGTCTCTAATTGATACGAGGAAATTCTTTGTTCGGAAACGCACGAACTTTTTCGGGCAGCAAACGTGTTAATATGATGCGTTCTAAAAGTTCGTGTCTTTTTCTGAAGATAGAATTAATATGCATTGAACACTTAAAATGTATGGGTATTGAACACTTAAAATGTATAAGTGTATTGAACACTTAAAATGTATGGGTATTGAACACTTAAAATGTATAAGTGTATTGAACACTTAAAATGTATAAGTGTATTGAACACTTAAAATGTATAAGTGTATTGAACACTTAAAATGTATAAGTGTATTGAACACTTAAAATGTATAAGTGTATTGAACACTTAAAATGTATAAGTGTATTGAACACTTAAAACATAACAATTCAACAGATGAGAAAAGCCACAAGGGAATATCAGAGGTCATCCGAGTCAACCAGAACCCATAAACAGCCTCTACAAGATCGTGTCTGAACTTCTAAAAAAGGAATTACCGACATGACTTGTCGAAAACTAAATCATGCAGCTACTGCTCATAAATACACCAGTATCATGGCTTGTCAATCCCCCTCCCCCCTAAATCATGCAATACATATATCAATAATTTATACATAAATTGATCACTAACTCTATAATTTAAAAAGGGGATTTTTTTTTTTAGTATTTGAATAATAATTTCATCTTAGTTTGGTTATGACTTATGTTTTTTATTAAAGTTATTTCTATTCATTCTTTTAGAATATCAAAAAACAAAATGGTGAAGTTCAGAAATAAATGTAAGTATCGAAACTTTGTAAATTTTTTAAAACCCAAAGAATTACAAATGGTGAAGTTCATAAAATTTAGTTTAGAGTTCCTTTTTAAAATTATTATAATTGGCGAAGTTCAGAAAATTTATTAAAATTTAACCATGGCTGATTTTTTTTAGATTTTAAATTTCAATCTGAGTAGCGAAGCGCAAGCTCCCCCCGTATGGGGAAATGGCGAAGCCATTGCCTGGTATTACGATATATAATTTGCCCCATTACAACTTAAAAACCATCATTAGTTATCTTTAATGGGGTCGGCAAAAATAGGACTGCATTTGGGATTCTTTTACAGACCACCTGGATCGAAGAAGAGCTGCAGATAGCATTTCACCTACACAAATGGAAAGGTCTACTTAATAAGATATAAACAAGCTCAACAGACCTAAGTCGCGTGCTCTCAATTATTCATAACTATGATCATATGACCCTACCACCTTCTAAACTTTCAATAAGTTAGGGAATCCGACCCATAGTTAGTTTTATTTAAATAATTCCAGAACTAACCATGGGACGACATTAGTTATTATATTCTTCGAAAGAGAATGTAAAACAACATAAGGGTTTCAAATTTTGTTAGAATCGGATGAATCGTTACGATGTTATTGCCAAAAGACTCATTGAAATGTAAAATGGTACCATCCGACCGACCCACCTACGAAAAAGGAAAAAGCCACTAAGGCCTATCAAAGTCACTCTAATCTAAAAATCCACCAAACCACCACCATGGTATAATCCGCATCCATCGGATTGCGTTATCAACCATCAACAATGTATGAAAGAAGCATTTAAAAAGAGTTACATTTGACATTGCTTTGCAAATTTCGCAAAGGCAACATTGCAACCCATGTAAGGTAGAACATACCCATGTGTGTATGTTGATGAAGGTAATGGTCGTACATGTGACATGATTTGGTAAGTGTAAGAAAAGTAATTTTGATATTTCTTTTAAGCATCGATCAGAGAGACCAAAGGAACTTGATAAGGACAACGAAAGTTGAGATTGATGAGGATCTAGGCTCGAGCATCGAAGACGTCTCCCAGAAACTTAAACACCGATGGTTTATTATTGGAAAAGTTGTTTAGAAAATTGGAAAGGCGTCAACATCGTGTTGTCTCGAGGGAGTCAATCAGTTGGTCAATCAGGAATAAAGAAAAAACGCCACTCATGTATAAAGAAGAAAAACACACTAGTCAGGAATAAAGAAAGAGCTAATCAGAATGAAGGAAAAGCACTAATCAGGAATGAAGATAAAGGTAATCAGAATGAACGAAAATCACTAATCAGGAATGAAGATAAAGGTAATCAGAATGAAGGAAAAGCACTAATCAGGAATGAAGAAAAACAATCATTGAGAATAAAGAAAAAACTAATTGGAAATGAATCAAGACTAATCAGGAATGATAAAAACATGAGGAATGAAGAAAAGACACGACTCCGAAAAGTAGAAAGGTGTGTAGACTTGGGATTCAGTTGCTTCATGTTGTTTACGTAGAATCAAGCAGTTGGCCAATCGGGAATAAAGAATAAACACCAATCCTGATTTTAAAAAACCCCACACACTCGCTAATCAAGAAAAGTGAAAAAACTAATTAGAATGGAAGAAACGACCTAATCAGGAATGAAGAAAAACAATCATCGAAAATAAAGAAAAAGCTAATTAGGAACGAATAAAAGTCTAGTCAGGAATCCAAAAAACATCAGAAATAAAGAAAATACATTAATCAGAAATTTTTAAAAACTAATAAAGAATCAATAAAACACTAATTAGTTATCAAAAACAAAAAACACTAATCAGAAATAATGAAAAAAACTAATCTAAATGAAGGAAAAGCACTAATCAGGAAGAAAAAAAAACAATAATCGGGAATGAAGAAAAAACTAATTATAAATTAAATAAATACAAATTAGGAATGAAAAAAAATAAAGGAAAAACACTAATTAGAAATAAAGAACAAAACACTAATCAGGAATGAAGGAAATACACTAACTAGGAATCAAGAAAAACACAATAATAACGAATGAAAAAAACACTAAATAAGAATGATGAACAAAACACATTAATCAGGATGGACCAAAAATTATAATTAAGAAGGAAGAAAAACATTAATCAGGATTAAAGAACAAACCACACTAATTAAGATTGAAGCAAAAAAAACCCCATTAATTATGAATGAAGAAAATCACTATAGGGAATAAATAACAGCATGAAAAAAAACATGTTTCTCCTCTGTCACTCGAATAATTTTCCAGTGAAGCGAAATAGGTTTTTGAATAATAAATTCCTTTTTGTGAGTTTTTTAACTACAATACCACACGGTACCCTTAATACTCGTATATTACGAATATATTAGTTACCTGATTAAGCTCCGGACAAGCTTCGATTATATTGAGGCGGTGTTCCGGGCACGATCCTCTGAACATAATTTACAGAAGGATGTTGGGTACTGTGGTCACTGGCCAATCTGTCCGATTAATTTGGATGACCCTCGATTGACCCTGGGGGCTTTTGTTATTTGTAAAAAAATATATAATGATACAGTGAGAGCTTAGGTTAGTCTTCTCTTCCTCTTTTCTAGAAGAAACTATAGTGTGAACAAAGTGAAACGTAGAAATGACTCACTCTGACCCATTGTAGAGAAAAAAGACATGTAAACAAACCGTGTGAACATTGTGAAACGTAGGATTCTCTAACTCTGTATGTTGGACGAAAAAACGTGAAGATAAACATGCGAAACGTATGATTGTATTTCTTTGATATGTTGCAAATAAAACCTCAATATAAAGGTGGGAACATTGTGAAACGTTAACTTTTTTTGTTCTCGTATGCGAAAAAATAGTGAACATTGTGAAATGTAAGTTTGTCTTGCTCTGGTATGTTGCACATAAAATGAACATAATGGTGTGAACATTGTGAAACGTAGGATTGTCTGGTTCTCCTATGTTGCACATAAAGTGAACATAAGGGGGAGAACATTGTGAAACTTAAGATGGTCTTGCTCTGGTAGGTTGCACATAAAATTAACATAAAGGTGTGAACTTTGTGAAACGTAGGATGGTCTTGATCTGGTATGTAGCACATAAAATGAACATAAAGGTGCGAACATTGTGAAACGTAGGATGGTCTTGCTCTGGTATGTTGCACATAAATTGACCATAAAGGTGTAAACATTGTGAAACGTAGGATTGTTGTAAAAAAACAACAACTTGAACATAAACATGTAAACATTGGGAAACGTAAGAGTGCCTTAATCTGATCTGTTGCAGAGAAATTGAGAACATAAAAGATGCGAACATTGTGAAACGTGTCCTGGATTGTCTCTCCATTGTTTTGAGGTGTTCTTTAAAGGAAATGGTTGCCACCTTTATCAGATTCTTAGCTGTTCGAATCTTTAGGGACGTCACCCATGTCTGCAGGTGTCCTGGAGATTAAAGATCCCAGGTAGCTTTAGGAAACCTTTGCCAGGTAGTGAACTTCAAGGACATCTGGGTCCTGTATCTTGAGTACTACAATGAATGCGAGGAATTGCTGGATGCTACAGGAAAGGCTGATCATACTGGTTCCTTTCGTAATTCTGGTATACCTATATAGTAGAATGTCTAGTATTGAGAAAACTGGCTTGGTCACTTCGGACCACCACTTTACGAACTCAAGGTCATGAGCATTGTAGACACAATGCCTAATGCTCCAAGTAGTTTACTCTTATGTTTGCTTGTTCTTATATTTGTTCCAGCAATCACAAAACACGCTAATTTTAGTAATTTGTTCATGTTCCCACTAGCGTAAATTTTGTTCTTGTCATCACGAGAACAAAGTATGTTCAGTCAGTTCTTTGTGTTATCACCCAAACTAGTTTACATTTGTTCCATCGTTGTTCTCACTGTCAGATAGCCCCGATAGTATTTGTTCGTACGTTGGAGTGCTACTATCCATTTTACGAACACTGTCCTCAATAATGGTATTTGATTACCCCGAACCTGGTCCTCAGAGTTGACAAATTTGTTGTTGAAGTATCTCCTCTCTCTGACATTTTCATTATTTCTATTTTTTATTACACCTTTTCTTTCTATGTCTGTCTCTTCCCGTTTTCTCCTACTCAGTCAAAATGCCTCCGATGGTCGGAGCAGATGCTTTTCTTTTTCCTCGAAATCTTGTGGATTAGTCTGCTCAATAGTTCAATTAGTCAATTAGTGCAGATGGTTAAACTAATCAAAATAGTTAATTAGCCCAACTATTCCAATTAGTCAATTAAATAGTTCAACAAATCAAATTAGTTAATTAGTTCTTCTATACGAATTAGCTAATTGGTTTAAATAATCCAATTGAATAAGGTAGTTTAAACTAGTTCAATTAACTTAGCTAATTCAATTAGTTCAACGAGTTTAATTAGTTCGTATAATCAGTTAACTAGTCAAATAGTTTATCTAATCTAATTAATTGATTACTTTAATCTATTTAGCTAAAATAGTTCGACTAGTCCAATTGATTAATCATTAGCTTGAGTTGTATTTGTACAATAGTTTAATTGGTCTCAATACCTGAGAGGAGATACATCTTTTGCCTTACTCCAGCGGGTTTCTTGGGCCATTTTCATTAACACGTTTCTTGGGCCATTTTCGCCAGCACGTTTCTTGGGCCATTTTCACCAACACGTTTCTTGGGACATTTTCACCAACACGTTTCTTGGGCCATTTTCGACAGCACGTTTCTTAGGTAATTTTCACCAACACGTTTATTGGGCCATTTTCACCAACACGTTTATTGGGCCATTTTCACCAACACGTTTCTTGGGCCATTTTCGCCAGCACGTTTCTTACGTCATTTTCACCAACACGTTTCTTTGGGCTTTTTATCCAAACGAGTTTCTTAGGTCACGTTTCCCAGCATTTTCTTATGTCATTTTCTTCAGCACGCTTCTTGGGTCATTTTTACTAGCAGACTTCTTGGGTCAATTTCTCCAGCAAGGTTCTTGGATCATTTTCCCCAGCAAGTTTCTTGGGTCATCTTGGCCAGCAGTTTTCTTGAACCGTTGTCTTTTCGTTCAGTCCATTGGCAAGAAGTCGCCTCGTTCGACGGTCTTGTATAAGCTTGGCGCCATCTTGGTGCAATCCTTGTGCGATACGGATAAGTCATCCTTTTTTTATCGAACCATTTCCTTTGTTTATCTTTCTTTATCTTTGTTTATTTTGTTTTATCCGAGGATCGGTACGATTAGGTGCTCCCTCAAAGTCGTGGTATTTCCGCGTTTCGGATGAGTCGGAGAGGAGAGGAGGTACCATCTTGCTCGCTGTGTCAAGCACGCATGGTAGTCTCCTATTTGGGTACCCTGGTATCTTCCAAGTATCTATTTTTTTTAGTCGAGGTTATTTTTCAACTGTGTTTCGCTTGCACCAAGTAGGGTCCTCTTTTAGAGACAGGTTATGTGCCCGTTATGTACCTCTTCATTTTGCCCGACTTAACCAGATTGGACGGAGAGGGTACACTGGTTCTTTCAATTACGAGTGCAACGAGTAGTCTCCTTCTTTGGATAATCGGGTCTTTTACATCGATTTACAAACTTTTCTTCTTTTTCTCCTCCTCCTCCTTATTCCTCTTCCTCTTTTCTTCATTATTATTATTATTTCTTCTTCTCCTCCTCCTCCGTCTTTTTCTTCCTCTTTTCCTTTTCATTCTTCTTCTTCTTAGTATTATTATTATTATTATGAAAAGACTTCTTGAAGAGGCATAAACAAGATTAACTATCATTTTTATTATAATGAATTTTGAAATTATTTTGGGGATCGGACGTACAAGTGTTTCGAAAATCTCTCTCTCTCTCTCTCTCTCTCTCTTTCTCTGTATATATATATATATATATATATATATATATATATATATATATATATCTTTCTCTCTCTCTCTCAATTACCCCCCTCCCCCATCTCCCTGTTCTCCTCGCGTGGCGCCAGTATACAGCAAGGTCATGCCTTCCCAGACAAAGTTAGGACGGGTCACGCAGATACGCGTGGGGTCAGGCAAGGTCAAGCAGAGTCAATCACGTGTTACTGATCTCCCTGACCCTGATTAGGGTAAGAAACGGGAGGGTAGGGCATTGTATGGGCGATGTGGGATTTGTAGGGGTGGGGGGGTAGAAAGAGTTCAAGTGAGTACAATAACAAATGAGAGAGTACAAGTCGGTACAAACGGGAGAGTACAAGATCGAACGAAGAGCCTTAGTGAGTACGATTTAGTTCAAGGATACTTATATGTTGTATACATTGAGAATGTATGGAATTCCTGGAGATGTTTTAAATTGGGTGGCTGAAGAATAGAAAGCAATGGATTGATGTATTAATGAGGTCCCTCAGGGATCTGCTTTGAGTCCATTATTGTTCTTGGTTTACATTAACGACTTAGAGGTTGGTGTTCAAAGCAAAATGTCAGTGTTTAATGATGGTACGAAGTTAACAACCAGTGTAGGGGAACTACAAAGAAATTTCACAGTTCAAACTTATTTAAATTGACTAGTTTCATGGTTACATAAGTGGTAGATGATAGTGAACCTCCAACAAATGCAAAGGTGTTTAACTTGGCTACCATAAGTTTAGTAATGAAATGGAAGGTTGATGGTTAGCTCCCCTGAAGATGTAAAGACTTAGGAGTAGTAATAGTTATTGAGGTTCTATAAGCAATGTTTAGGAGGCTAGAAATAAGGAAATGGGGGTATTAGACTTGATCGATAGAAATGTTAGTTATAAAAACAATGAAGTTATTCTTAAGCTATATAACTCGTGTGTTAAGCCACACTTGGAAAATTGTATTCAGGCAAGGTTCCTACATTACAGGCAGGATAGAAACATTCTAGAGGCAGTGCAGGGAAGAATGACAAAAATAATACCTTCCTTGAGGCACCTTGATTATAGAGATTGGTTGAAGGCATATCCTCATTTGAAAGGTGCCCAATGGCTTATAAGAGCCACCTTTTTAAACTGTTTAAGACGATTGATAAATTAGAAATAGGCCATTTTTCGAGCTGGAAACTGGTGATAGGATCTAGATGTAGGCTTGAGGAAATATTATTTCAGTAAAAGAGACCTGGATTCTTAGAATGTATTGCATAGTAATGTACATACCTTTAGTTTGACATCTTTTAAAGGAAAGCTAGACGAGTATAGTGGGGAAGAGCCTATTATAAAGAACCTGATTTTGCAGACTTATATGTTTTGATTTTGAAGTTAAATATTTGTATTATAAATTCAATATGACGAACCTACTGATCGATGGTTGATAACGCAATACAATGGATGTGGATTATACTCTGTTGGTGGCTTGATAATTTTTGGACTATTCTTACTGGCATGACCTTGAAAGGTCTTCGTGTCTTTTTCATCCTTTATTTGTATATTATGTTATACTTGGTAGTAAATATTATTAAAAATAGTGCGTAGGAGTAGAGTTAAAAAAACGTAGATATAACAGGGTGATTTAAGACATTACGTTGATGGAATATACCTGGACTTCCGCAAGGCTTTTGAGAGTTCTTTCTCTGAGATTATTATGATCGGTCATCCGAAAAGTTCGTATCGTAAATAAAGAAGCAAATTTTGACACGAAAAGTAATAAGAAGAAAAGAGGAACAATATAACAATTTCAAACACATGTACTGGTTTTAGTGTATTCACTTTCATTGACAAACACATCGAGAAGGTCTGTATGAACACAATATCAAACACATGTACTGGTTTTAGTGTATGTATGAACATCATTTGGGGAGAACATTTGACGCGCCACTTCGTGAATGATATTTTAGAAAACTGTGCTTTGGTGTTTGTTGCAATGGCTGACCGAACAGCGTCTTTCAACCTGTCGGGAATTCTGTTATAGCTTTTGCGAAACTCTCTCCTTGATAACACCCAGCAGAGTGTGGTCGCAAGAAGCGAGGTCTGGACTTCCGGGAGGTCAATCGAGAGGTGCTGCAAGGTAAGATAACATAATTCAACGGATGAGAAAAGCCACAATGGCCTATCAGAGGTCATCCGAATCAAACAAAACCCTAAACTGCGTCTATAAGATCGCGTCTGAAAAGCATCATGGCTTGTCGAAAAACCCTAAATCATGCAATACACTATCATATATATATTTGCAAAAAATCCCACATGAAAATAAAAGGCGAATTCAAACTACTTTCGAACTTATTCAGTTCATTATCAACAAGTTCGAAAGTACTTGGAATCCGCCTTTCATTTTCTTGTGGGATTTTTTGCATATATTGCTCTACTCACGCGCTACTTTGTGAGTTTCTCATATCCATATATATATATATATATATATATATATATATATATATATATATATATATATACTATGGTCTTTAACAAAATCTGCATACAAGAGAGACTGATAACTATTTAAACTATATACAACTTGATATTACAATATAAAATTTGCCCCAATCCACCTTAAAAACCATCCTAACCTACCCTTCCCATATACCCATCTAACCTGCGCTTGAAAAACATTTAAATTTGACTGCTTATTGTCTCCTCTGATAAACCATTCCACTAATCTACCACTCTGTCAGTAAAATGATTGTTCCTCACGTCCAACCTACACCTCTGTTCTAGTAATTTTCAAGTGGGGACCTCTAGTCCTCTTACTACCATTCAACTCCAATCACTTGCTATAATCCCCCCTCCCTCAAACTTCTATACCTCAGAACAAATGTTAAAGTGCTCAATCCTATCCCATATTTAGCACCTTCAACCTATCTACATTTTTAATGTGCTTAAGCGAAGGTAACATCCTTGTTACCCTCCTTTGCAGGTTGATATCATGTCTAAATTGTGGGGAAGATGTTTGTATACAGTACTCTAAATGTGGCCTAACATATGAGTTATGTAGTTTAAGGGTAACCTCCTTACTTTTGTAACTAAGATTCATCTTAATGGAGCTGAACGCTCTATTTTTAGTCGCGTGTAAGCAACTCTACATATATATTACTATGTCGGTTCGTAGGTAGGTCGGTTATATGGTAAGCATTTTACTTTTCAATGAGTTTTGAAAGTTTTGAAGATCGTAAGGTCAGGTCATGAGTTCATAATTCAGAATAATTGAGAGCACGCGACTTAAGTCTGTTGACCGTGTTTTGCCTCACTACACTACTTAGATACATAAATGAACTATCTACAACTACTGAAGTCTCTATTATTTATTTCCACGTAAATAACTGTACATATTTTAAGGTTAAAATTCATCTACCACTTTTGTGCCCAACCTACTAACTTATTTGAGTCATTCTGCACTTTAAAGTTTGCCTTAATTTCATATACTATATTTGCCAATTTTGTGTCAACAACGAAAATTGACACTTTATTATTTACAGCCTCCCCAAGATCACTTATATAAACTGGGAATAATAAAGGGCCTAGAACTGATATCTGGGGTACGCCACTGATAACGTCCCTCCACTGTGACCTCACCCACTTCAGCACAACTCTCGTTTCCTGTCTTTCAGCCATTCAGTTCTCCAATTCAAAACTTTACCACATACCCCATGCATTTTTAATTTATGAACTAGTCTCCTATGTGGAACCTTATCAAAAACTTAGCTAAAATCTAAGTAAATTACATCAACATTCTCTTCCTTATCTAATTGTTTAGTAACAATCCATAAAATCCAGTAAATTTGTTAAACACGATCTACCTCTTCTAAACCCCTGCTGAGCATCATTTATCAAACTACCTCTTTCTAGATGCTCAAAAATCCCTTCCTTAGATACCTTCTCAAGAATTTTACAAACGATAGAAGTTAAGCTTACCAGCCTAAAGTTATTTGGGTCCTCTTTACTTCTCTTTTAAAAAATTTGGCACTACATTCGCTAATTTCCAAACATTAGGCATTTCTCCAAACTCTAGTGATCTAGTATACATCTTCTCAAGAGCTACTGCAATACTATCTACACCTTCTTTGAGTAACCTAGAATGAATGTTGTGTGAGCCAGATGACTTACTAGTATTTAACCCCAATATAAACCCTTTAATTATCTCCCTGTTCACATTAATGGTACTCAACACTACTTCTCTTGACCTACAATTATCGCCAATTAATCTATGTGGATCGTCTTCTGTAAATACTGAAGAAAAATGATGATTAAAAACCTCTATTATTTCCTCATTAGATTCTTTCAAAACCTATTCATACCTAATAGGCCCTATTTTATCTCTACTCGATTTGTTATTGATTCTAGTCCTATTCTGTCTAAGGATTAACAACTGGAGATTGATATTCTGGAAGTCTCGTGGAATTTGGACTACTTCTGTCAGTTGATCGCGCTTTCTTCCTCCAGTCTCTCGCGACAGGAGACCGAGCTCATGCAATCGAAGTTTACGTACCTTTTTGGATATTGGACATATATATATATATATATATATATATATATATATATATATATATATATATATAAGTGAGAAATATAGTAGTAGAGGTGTTTAATAGGAGAAAATAGTGGGGAAATTTAGGGAAATAATAAGAAAGTGAAATGAAAGTAGAATGAAAGACAAATCCCCGGTGAAACGTTTTGTTTTCGTTTTTTTTGGTATTGAGTATATAGAATATGTAAGGCTCAGTTTCGCGACCCTCTCTTCTTCCCTTTGAAGCTGTTCAATGTCGTTTAGAAGGCTCGGGGGGGGGGGGAGCCAAAACTGAACCGAGTACTCTGTCAAACCAACGAGTTATACAAGGACAGCGCAATTTCCTTGTTTCCATAACCGTCTCTTTATCTAACCTAACAGACAGACAACCGATAGATAGAGACATGAATAATAAGATCCCACAAACGTGTTCCTTCTCCTCGAAAGGAGGAACTCCCTCTCGTTCCATTCCAGGCGATTTAATCCCTCGAATCAGACATTGCCGCATAGACGAATCTTCGGCGGCGACGTCTGTACAAAGCGGCAAACGGATCCCTTAGGGTACCGAAATGACTACCCCTGCCCCTGCCCCCTTGCCCCCCTTCCCTCTGGGTATTAATTCCTGCCCTAAACAAGATTCCAGCAGTGTCGTCTGCCACCGAACAGGTAGTCCGTCCTTGAGGCTCGCTTTTAACAATGTGTACGTGAATAAATATAATCTCATGTGTGGCAATTGAAAGCTCGTGTGTACATGTAGGTAATGGAATCTTACATGTTTAATCGATGTACGTAAGAGTGTACGTATTTTTTTAATAAAAAAAGGAAATTCGTGTAAACAACGAAAACACTCATGAATTTAACATGCGGATTTGTTCGTACAGAACACGTACATAAAGTACTTAAATATGAATCTGTTCGTACATGAGATGTGCATTTAAATACAAATTTATTCGTACCTAATAGAACGTAGTATAATACGTCTTTGTTCGTAGATAAGAACACGGCTTCAAAATAAGAGTTTGTTTGCACACGAGAACACGAGCTCAATCTAAGAAATAGTTCGCACATAGGAACACATTACTTCAAACAAGGAATTTGTTCGTATGTAAGAACACACTTAAAATGCTAAGTTGCTCTTATATATGAACTCAAATACGATTTTATTTGTACATATAAACATATAAGCTTAAAATACGAATACATTCGTACATGCGAACATATGAAATCAAAAGACGAATGCGTTTGTACATTAGAATATATACTTTATAAAATACGAGTTTGTTCGTACATGACACATTAACTCGAAAATACAGATTTAGTCGTAAAATTACATAACTTTAAAATACAAGCAGGTTCATACATAAGGACACAAACTCAACATGTGATTTTTTAGGTACACGCGAACAAATGAGATCAAAATACTAATTCCTTATTTTATAAGAACACAACTGAAAAGACGAATTTGTTCGTATATGAGAAGACAATCAAAACTACGAACATTTCAATGTATCAGACATACTTGAGAGTACAGACTCATCATCCGCAAGGAGCGAAATCACTGTAACATAGCCCTAAAGTATGGAGTATGTTCGTATTCATGAGCATATGTCCATATATACGAACATCGTTTACTTTGCGCTGCTTTTACTCCCAACAACCGACTGGTGACATGTTCGATACTCGCAGGAAAAGAAAACCCCGAAAAAATGGGAGGATCTTTATGAATAGCTCCCAAAATTGGATCAACACGAGAACTTGTGTGGTTGGATCGAGCATGAAAAGATCAATGCTCAGACCAAACCGTATCACCCCCAAATACCGGGATTACCAAAGGGTGTTATAATAATATCATAAATACGGTCGTACAAGAGTGTAGGTATCCAGTAATGCGAAGAACTCGACGGGACTTGATTGAAGTCTTAAAGCCGGTAAAAGGTGATAATATGGCAAACATAGGTAAGGTTGTTATTTCTAGTGGGATACGATAGGATACTTGGCAATGGGTTTAAGCTGGATAAGTTTAGGTTTAGAAAAGAGATTGGTTTACAAATCGAGTGGTAGATGATTGGAATAGGCCCAATAGTCATTTGATAGAAGCCTCCTCCCTGTGGAGTTGTAAGAATAGATTGATATAGGAGGATGATAGGTGGTGTACTGGATGTTATTGAGAGATGTAAGAACTTATAATAAGGTCCCGAACCCTCTTATATTCTGCACCTTACCAGTTAATGGGACAGAACCTGGTGATGGGAAGAGGGGCTGTCTCGTCGAGGCCTTTGGCAGACTCCTTTTCTCATACGTCGACTGAAAATTTGGCCTCGCATCGCTCTATTATAGTGAATGTGTATCTATCTCCGGTTCTATTCCTCGGAGGTGCATCCTGATGGGTTCGTTTTAGTTCGTGTCGTCGGGTGTACAAACTCGCGTTTACGAACAAAACTATCGAGGTCTGAACTTGGTGATGGGAACAGGAGCTGCCTCGTATTTGCAGGACTCTCTTTTTCTTATGTTAGCTTCTACTCAACAGGAAGAGGAGGCGCTATATTTTGATTTATGAGAACTCTTAGGAGCACTGCAGAAAATTGCAATACGAGGCTCTTTAAAGAAATTTGTACTCATGAGATCGTTTTGTTCAAAATTTAGGGGCTTTTGAGAAAGAGCGGTCCCAATTAAGCCATATGGATCCCACTATGGCCCATTTGAAGGATTAGAGGTCCCAGAAGAAGAAATAAGAAAGTAAAATGATACATTTATAGGTTAAATTAGGTTGGATTGTTGGGTTAGATTTAGTTAGTTAAATTTGCTAAGGTAAGGCTGGTTAGGTTAGGTTGGGTTATGCTAGGTTAGGTTAGATTAAAGGTTAGGTTAGGTTGAAGGTTAGGTTAGGTTAAAGGTTAGATTAGGGAGTTAGGTTAGGTTAGATTTGGTTTAGTTAAGTTCGCTTTGGTTTGATGAGCCAGGGTAGGAAGTCAAGCAGCCTCATACACTGACATAGATATAAATATTAACCTAACCTAAACACAGGGAATTTTAACCAACCACGCTAATACCCAAATACCCTTATCATCATTTCTGAAGAGTGGGTATGCGACACCAGCCCCACCCCTTTGGACAATAGGGTCTCCATATTTGCCCATTTGAAGAATGGCGTTCCAAGGCTCAGTTGGAAACGCTATTGTTCCAATTTCCAAAATTTGTACCTTCATATTTATGAGGGGGGAGGGGTCATATAATGCCCTCGTTGTTCAGTACCACAGAATATCCATACAGGACACAAGAATCTTAAACCATTCTACAGGGTGGTCCGAAAGTCTTGCCTCACCTTATAAATATTATTCTAATTTTCTATTTCAAATGGCTGACACGAGCTCCTATTAGAAGAGAGGCTGATTGCAAGCGTATGTGCGCATGGTCGTGTGTATTTTGGTGTTCATACACACCTTCTTAATGTGTTCGTCAATGAAAGTGAGTACATTAAAACCAGCACAGGTGTTTGATACTATTATATTGTTCCTCTATTGTTCTTATTAGTTTTCGGTAGGGAGTGATAACACTTTCGGCCCTTCATATATATATATATATATATATATATATATATATATATATATATATATATATAAGCTAATAAATAGCTGAAAATTACAGTTAGTGAAGGATAAAAAATCGAAACATGTCAAAGAATAAAACAGCTTTTTTTCCAATAGTAACAAAAGCCGAAAGAAACGTTCACAAGAATAACATGAATAAAGGATCCGAAACCTAACATAACATAACATATGTAGCGTTATATGAGAAGGGGTGAAGAATCAAACGATGCGAAGCACTCACTGGATTGAATGGGCAACTGGTCCGCTAAAACAGGGTGATCAATTTTCCAGATATTCATTAGCCCTTTTTTTTTATAAAACCTGCGTTGCTTTTAGCTTCAACTTAAATTTAATAATTTCTATTAACTTTATATAAAATCCCTGCGGATGTTCCAAGATAAATGACGAAACGTCTCATGGATCGAACCCATTATCCTCAATCTTTATTTTCCTGCTATATCTACTTCCCCTCCCCCCAAAATATAACCCAGACATCGCACAAATGAGGCTCCTTTGGAAGAACAATGAAAGGTCTTGGAATCGCGATAAGAAGGGAATTTATCTCTGTATTTAATCACCGATCCTTTCTAGAAATCACTGATAAATCTCAACGCGGAGATATGGCGAAGGCTGAGTTAATCCTTGAAGATTTTCTGAATTCTCGGAATACTTTGGTGTCACGCCTCGAGGTGATACTCGAGACAAGTCTGACCAAGTCGGACTGTGAACCAACAAGGGCATTTTGGTCGAGAACCAGACTGAGAAGGAACCTTATTTATTTATTTCGATTCGGAAAAATTTGGAAGGGAAGGTTCGTAGGTTGGAGGGAAGGATTGCCCCACTGGATAGTGAAAGTCACATGAAGATCAGACTGACAGTAGCTGCCAAACTAAGCGCCCAGCAGTCAGTCTTTGTATGGGGGGAGGGGGTATTATTGTGTTAAAACAACAATCAGCGATAATAGAAGCCTTCTTGATCCTGGCGGGGTCGGGAGCGGAAGGGGGGGAGGAAAGGTGGCTCCGCTTAATAGATGTATGGATATTAATCTTTGCCGGAAAAGGGATAGGTTGTGTGTGTGAAGACGGGTAGGTAGAGACGTTGGTGTATGATTTACTATGGGGTCGCATAAATCCTCATATAAAGAGAGAATAAAGATGATGATGATAATGAGTAGATTCGTAAGGATGATGACAGTGGTAATGCTTATAATGATTAAATGTGGTGATGATGGTAATATTATCGTCAGTGTTAATGGCAATGGCGATTATGGTAATGATGATGATGTTGTAGTGGTAATAGTGAATAGAAAACATGTGGTAATGATTATGTGGTGGTAATGATGCTAAATATAATTATTTTATTGGTTGTGGTAAGGTTATCGATGCTGTTGTTGTTGTTGGTGGTGGTAATGCCAATGCAATGATGGTAATTATTATAGTCATAATGGTAGTGATGATGTTGGTGGTAATGGTGCGGAAAATTATTGTGATGGTGGCCCTCTTGATGTTAATAATGATGATGGTGATGACGATGATATTGATTATCTTGATGCCTTTGGGCACCAGCTCGTTGGGGCAGGGGATTGGGGTGCAGAAAGAAATGTAAGAGTGTGTTTTGCCACAACCAGCAATTAGGAAACCATTCTTGGCCCAAGGGAGGGTCACCCGTTCCGTATCAGGGCAATGTGGGCATAGATATGAACCTCCATTGGCGGGGTTACGGAGCAGAAGAGTGATCTGTTGCACGTGTGAAAAGAGGAGAGACGAAGAGACGGCGGTGTTGTGAATTGGATAAGTGTGTGATGGCGCGTGTGGATAGAGTTGCCTGTGCCCCGCGCCAGACTCGATTTGCCGTCGATGTGCGACTAGCACCCAACAAAAACATTTGTTTTCGTGTCCGTCCTCAGTGATTGTCCGACCCGACACCTATGCGTTGAAATCCAACGAGGCAGCTCCTGTTCCCATCACCAAGTGCAGACTTGAATAGTTTTGTTCGTAAACGCGAGTTCGTATACCCGAAGACACGAACTAAAACGAACCCATCAAGATGCACCTCCGAGGAAGAGAACCGGAGATAGATATTCATTCACTGTAATAGAGCGACGCGAGGTCAAATTTTCAGTCGACGTATGAGAAAAGGAGTCTGCCAAAGGCCTCTACGAGACAGCCTCTCTTCCTATCACCAGGTTCTGTCCCATTAACTAGTAAGGTGCAGAATATAAGGGGGTTCGGGACTCTATTACACCCCTTGATAAAATACACTACACTACCTAACATCCTCATCCATAAATGTATCCAATCTATTCTTACAACTTACCAGGGAAAATCCTTCTACCACATGACTAGTGAGCCTATTCCATTCATCTACCACTCGATTTGCTAACTAATTTCTACCAATCTCTTTCCTAAACCCGAACTTGTACAGCTTAAACCCATCGCTACGTGTCTTATCTTGTACACTAGGCTGGGGATAACTCCTAGTACATCTTTAATACAAATTAATTACACCTGCAGATATTGTTTCCAATAATTCGGTTTGGCTGAATTACATCTTTTGGACTAGGTCACTACGGCTCCAATACATCTTTTGGACTAGGTCACTACGGCTCCAATACATCTTTTGGACTAGGTCACTACGGCTCCAATACATCTTTTGGACTAGGTCACTACGGCTCCAATAAATCTTTTAGACTAGGTCACTACGGCTCCAATGCATCTTTTAGACTAGGTCACTACGGTTCCAATACATCTTTTGGACTAGGCCACTACGGCCCTAATACATCTTTTGGACTAGGTCACTACGGCTCCAATACATCTTTTAGACTAGGTCACTACGGCTCCAATACATCTTTTAGACTAGGTCACTACGGTTCCAATACATCTTTTGGACTAGGTCACTACGGCTCCAATACATCTTTTGGACTAGGTCACTACGGCTCCAATACATCTTTTAGACTAGGTCACTACGGCTCCAATACATCTTTTAGACTAGGTCACTATGGTTCCAATACATCTTTTGGACTAGGTCACTACGGCTCCAATACATCTTTTGGACTAGGTCACTACGGCTCCAATACATCTTTTGGACTAGGTCACCTTGGCTACAATACATCTTTTGCACTACTCAATTACATAATAATTCATCCTTTGTAGAAAGTAATTCCACCTATTTTATATGTTTTACATTACTTAGTTTCCCCCTCTGTAATATTTTGCGCGAATTAATGCCACCTGTTTCGCATGTTTTGGCTAATTAGTTTTACCTGATACACATGTTTTCGCGAATTAGTTTCCCCCCCGACTGTACATGTTTTACTTAAAAATAGTTCAGCCTGTTGTATATGTTTCGCGGGAATTAATACCACCTCTCGTGTACGTTTTCACAAATTAATTCCACCTGCTACACATGTTTTTTTTTACTACATCGTTTGTACTAATTAATTCCTTCAGCACTACATCCCTTAACTAATTCATTCGATTTGCAGTATATATTTTTACATAAATTGTTTCCAGCTGCAGTACATTTTTGTACTAATTAATTCTCCCTGGATTATATCTTTTCATCAATTATTTCCACCACTTTATACTTTGCAAACAATTAATCCCATTCTCTGAGCTAATTAATCCCACTTGTATTACATAGGCTGTAGAAAATTGCCCCACCCTCCGTGCATTTTTTGTAGTAATTAATTTTATACACACTACATCGTCTGTACTACTTAATTCTGCCTCCAGTACAACTTTTTCACTGTCACAAGAATAGTAACTTGAACAACATTGCTAAAAGTAGTGACGTTAAAGTATTTTACAAATGCTTTTTAACTCCTATCATCAAATCTCATTTGCCGCCAGAGCACAGATGTAAACACGCTAAAAGCTTCTGAATAATTAGTCTCTAATCGTCTTACCTACCTGTAATAATTAGTCCGGACTTTAATAATCATTCCGAGGAGCGAATTATAGTAATTAAAATGCTCTTTAATAAAATGGCAGCACGTTTGTAATCAAACCCCAAACCCGCTTCAAAACGCACTCACAAATGCACACAAACGATGTTTGTACTGTTCGATACGCACATGTGCACACGCGCGCGCGCTACCCTGAGATATTTCTTGCCAAAAAATTAGTTAAAATGGTATTAAAACTTGAACGATCATTTTTGTAGCTCGAGGGTGTCTGAAATATTTTGGAAAAAATGAAACTTTCGTAAAAGTGAGTTTTGAACGAAACAATTGCAGAAAGTGCTCGGGTTGTACGAGAAGAAATATCGAAACTAGGGGAGGACGAGAGTACAAGAAAGTTCGTATAGTGAATACAAACACTAAAGTATTCCCCTTTTAATAACAACTGCACTAAGTAGTATTTTCATCTGAGTACTCGAGAACACACATGAGTACAAAGAGGGCAAGAAGAAACCAAACGAGAATGCAAAAATGGGACAAAAGTACAAAATAACTCAAAAGACTAAAAAACTACAAGAGAACACAATAATTAAACATAGCAGAGCATTGCAAAAGAGCACAACATTGCAAAGTAGCAATATAATATATAAGAGAACATTGAAAAATAACACAATGATTCATAAGAACACAGTATTAGAAATTAGTTCAATATTACAAAGGAGCATAATAATTAAAAGAGCACAATGTTAAAAAAATAAACAAACCTTTTATACAAAAGAGCACAATATTACAAAATCACTAACTCTATAATTTAAGAAGGGGATTTTTTTAAGTATTTGAATAATAATTTCATCTTAGTTTGGTTATGACTTATGTTTTTTATAAAAGTTATTTCTAATAATTCTTTTATAATATAAAAAAACAAAATGGTGAAGTTCAGAAATAAATATAAGTATCGAAATTTTGTGAATTTTTTAAAACCCAAAGAATTACAAATGGTGAAGTTCACAAAATTTATTTTTATATATCTTCTTCTATAACTATATTTTAGCTACGTGATATTTTGAAAGGGAGGAAATTTAGTTTAGAGTTCCTTTTTAGAATCATTATAATTGGCGAAGTTCAGAAAATTTATAAAAATTTAATTTTGGCTGCTTTTTTTTAGATTTTAATCTTAGAGGCGAAGCGCAAGCTCCCCCGCCCCCCCGTAGGGAGGAGTTTGCGCTTCGCCGTGGGGGAAGTGGCGAAGCCATTGCCTGGTAGCTCAATAATACAAAATAGTTCAATATTACAAAAGATCGCAATAATTAAAAAGAACGCATTACAAAATAGCGCAATATTACCGAATAGCTCAATAATACAAAATATTTCAAGATTACAAAAGAGCACAATAATTAAAAAGAGCAATATATTACAAAATAGCATAATATTACCGAATAACTCGATAATAAAAAAATAGTTCAATATTACAAAATATTACAATAATTAAAAAGAACACAATATTACCCAAAGAGCACAATAATTAAAAATAATATTACAAAGAGCACAATATTACCGAATAGCTCAATAATACAAAATAGTTCAATATTGCAAAATATCACAATAATTAAAAATAACAAAATTACAAAAGATCACAAAATTAGAAAGAACACATAATTACAAAAGAGCACAATAATTAAAAAGAACACAATATTACAAAAGAGAACAATAATGAAAAGAACTACTTGGTTACAACTCTCATCCCGGTGGTCTGTTTCTCTTTCACTTTCGGCGTTTACATGTGTACTTATGTTATGTATGTACGTGTGTTTATTCAGGTGCGGTGTGTATTTTGTGATGAAAAATGGTGTTGCATGTTGCCTCCCTTCCCAGCAAGTATAAGGGGTGGATTCGCCCCCACTAAATAGCCATCCGTTTCGTGTCAGGGGAGTGTGGATTTGTAACCCCCTTCGGCAGGCTCGATGACGGGAGAGTGATGTGTTGTATGTGGGAAGAGAAGAATGATGACGCTTGTCGTCGGAGCCACCAGCACTCAAGCGTCCTATTCAACGCGCTGCCAGCAGGCGACTAGCTACCTACGGAGACCAAAAATTTTTTAGGTCCGCTCTCGCCGGAATTCGAACCCGATGCCCAAATGTTAGAAGTCCAACGCTGTATCCCAAAGGCCCAGCTGTATTGTATTTATGTGTTCATGCGCCACACTGTATGCATGTATGTGTTCTGTGTGTGTTCACACGTATGTGTGCATATCAGGCCGTGTGTGTTCCCACGTATGTGTGTATATCTGGCCGTGGGTGTTCACACTTGTGTATGCATAACGTGGCGTGTGTGTTCCACCGTATGTGGGCACATCAGGCCGCGTGTGTTCACACGTATGTGTGTATATCAGGTCATGTGTGTCCACACGTATTTGTGCATATCTATCGGTGTGGTCACATGTATGTGCATATGTATCTATCTGTGTTTGTTCACACACAGGAGCTGCCTCGTATAGGCTATTGATTAGCATTTCGCAGCCTCCTTTTCTTATACACATGTACGTCTAGCCGTGTATGTATTTATGTGTACATTCGCATCTTCCTTCGGCGCCCGTCCCGGATTCTCGATGAGACGGCCCAACCCGTGGTCGCGCGGGCCTAAATCGGGCAAGCCGGGGCAGCGGTGATGCTGCTGCCCGCGTGTGCCCCAAGGGGGGGGGGGTCATTAGACGCGAGAGCCCTCCCCCAAAAAAGGAAACTCGAAGACGACGGTTGGAGGTCGTCTGTCCGCGCCGACTCCTTCCTGTCGCGCCTGCGATGGAGACGGTTAAACGGGGGAGGGGGGGGGGGTCATCCAGGGCGGATGCGAACGGTCGAAACAAAGAGGAATTCGGATGACACGGGTATTGCGAGCCCCCCCTCCTTTTCTGGAGGAGGGGGGGGGGGATGATCAAAGTGTGAGTCTCATCATTGAGTCATCTCATAATAATAAATTAAATTACTTTACAGAAGAGAATCGGGTTCTTCTAGTTCCAGGAAAGAGGCGCTGGATGGCCTCAATGTGCCCCTTGAAAAACACCTATGATGTAATAATTTATCTCTTCTATAATCAAGGTCTAAATAAAATTTGTGTATAGATATAGAAATAAATATTTATTCCGTTACAATGTATCAATCTCGTTCGTCAGGGGTTAACAAGTCATTCGGAACACCCTGTAGATAAGAAAACCATTAAAGGACTTGTAATTAAGTGCTAACAAGGCCTCTAACCCTGATTTTTAGTCGTCCTAGGTTACTACAAAAATGGCGAGAAAGTAGTACACTACCTCTTAAGAAGGTATTAATAAAGAGGTATTATCACCGAATGACTGTAAAAGAGGAAATATATTACAGAATGACTGTAAAAGAGGAAATATATTACCGAATGACTGTAAAATAGGAAATATATTACCGAATGACTGTAAAAGAGGAAATATATTACCGAATGACTGTAAAAGAGGAAATATATTACCGAATGACTGTAAAAGAGGAAATATATTACCGAATGACTGTAAAAGAGGGAATGTATTAATCATTTTGGGGAAGAAAAGTACAGAGGACTAAAATAACTTAAGACCAGTACCATAACAGCAATCCAAAGGGTGAGAAAAGCCACAAGGGCCTATCAAATGTCATCCAAGTCAACCAGAACCCATAAACTGCCTCTACAAGATCTTGTCTGAACTTCTTCAAAAAGCATCACCGAAATGGCTCGTCAAAGAAACCCAAATAAAACTAAATGATGCAATACACAAATCAATAACATAATATCTACATAAATTGTTATTAAAATATGTAATTTGCCCCACTACCCCTTAAAAACCATTATAATCTACCCTCTCAATATACTCATCTAATGAAAACATTTAAATTTGGACTGCTTGCTGTCTCTTGTGGTAAACCAATCCAGTAATCTACCACTATGTTGGTAAAAGATACTTTCTCACATTTAACCTACACCTCTGTTTTTTTTTATTTTTCAAGTGGTGCACTCTAGGACTATTACTACTTTCCAACTCAAAGAACTTGCTAAAATCCAACTTATCCATCCCAGAATAGATTTTAAAAGGCTCAATCATATCTTCCCTCACACGATTTCTTTCAAATGAGAACATATTTAATACCCTCAGTCTATCTTTATATTCAAGGTGCTTCGAGGAAGGTATCATCTTTATTGCCCTCCTTTGTACTGACTCTAGGCAAGTTGGTATCCTGTCTAAAGTGTGGGGAACATGACTGTATACACAACTCTAAATGAAAACTTACATATGAGTTATATAGTTTAAGGATAACCTCCTTACTTTGGTAAGGTAGAAGATATACAGTATTTGCTGGATGTAAGAATCTCTCCTGCAATGCTATAACATGGCATTGGGTGCTTGTAATTAAGCTTTCTAAGAAGGGTAATTCACTGAGGGCTTCTGGTTCATTGACTCCGATGGCCTTTGATAAGCCCTTGTGGATCCTATCATCCGTAGCGATTATGTTGTTATTTCGTTCGTTATACAGGGAAGAAACTAGTTTATTTACTATACAGGACAAAAACTGTATTTTATTTACTATAAAAGGCACGAGCTGATTTTATTTACTATACAGGGCAGGAACTGTTTCTATTTCCTATATAGGAAAGTAGCTGTATTTCATATACAGGGCAAGAACTGTATCTATTTGTTATACAGGAAAGGAATTGTATTTATTTCCAAAACAGGACAGGAACTGTATTTATTTCCAACACAGTGCAGGAACTGTATCTATTTCCTATACAGGGAAGGAACTGCATTTCCTATACACGGAAAGAACTGTATTTCCTATACAGGGCAGGAACTGTATCTATTTCATATACAGGGCAGGAATTGTATCTCAATCGATATACAGAGCAGGAATTGTATCTATTTTATATACAGGGCAGGAACTGTATCTCAATCAATATACATAGCAGGATATGTATTTATTTCCTATACAGGGAAGGACCTGTATTTATTTTCAACACAGGGCAGGAAGTATAAATATTTTCTATACAGGACGGTGACCGTATAAGTTTCCTATACAGGGCAGTAACTGTATTATTTTTGATGTACAGTACAGTCCTACGAGGGGTGTACATCAGTGGTAAAATCACCGCTAGAACTGAAACCTGGAAGAATGGCTTGCCCTCCCTGCCCCAATGTGCAAAAAAGGGATGGGGTTTCAGGTGTTGCGTTGGCAAATACGCTGCAGATAACATCTGAAAGATTGCGTTCCATCCCTATCCCAATGTCTGAAAGAGGATCTTTAGTCGTATATCTTATCTTCCACACCTCTCTTACTCCATCTTCGGGCCCGGATGCCCTCGTTAGTCTTCTTTTAGATTTTAATACTAAAAAAATGCCCTACAGGACAGGAACTGTAGGTCGTTTAGCCCTAACCAGCCAGTAAGATAACTAAGGAGGGCATCTCCTCCAGGCCTTAGTGAAAGAAAAGTGAAAATTTGTAGAAGGCAGATAACCCGAAGAGTTGGAAGAGGAGACTACTTGGCGCACGGGAAGAATGAATAAACGCAATGGACATGAGAGGGCAGATCGTGGGTGAGATTTATGCCTAACGCCCTCCCACCCTTCCCTCCCTGTCCTGGGGCTATATGAAATTAGAACTCGCTGCCTGGTTCTGAAAGTACAGAGAGTTCTAGCATATTAAGGTACTAGTGTTACGTTAAAGATAATGAAATATGACCGAATTCCAAAAGGAACGGTTTGTTGCGTCGATCCAATTGTGAGGACCTTGAGTCGAGAAATGAATATTCCGAGGACCGTCTTTTCGTGGTTCGGTCCTGGAAAAAGCTAACTTTCCCCGGTCCTCATAAAGAAATTCCAAGAAGTGATTCCTATCCGAACTCGCTCCTGCCCATCACTGAAAATTAATAATGATACAAATTAATATTATTATTACTGATTTGCTATCGATAATAATAGTCATGCTATTTTTAATATTGCTATTTATGAGTTTCTATTCACTATTCGACACCTACATTTCTATTTTAGCTATTATCTAATCAATATTCTTCTTTTTTATTTACTTTTTCAGACATATTCTAACGTGTATATATATATATATATATATATATATATATATATATATATATATATATATATATATATATATATATATATATATATATATATATATATATATATATATATATATATATATATATATATATATATATATATATATATATATATATTGTGTAATACATGTAATTTATATTATTATTATTTGGGATGCATTGCAGGTGTTCCTGAAAGGAAAGAATTCGGGTGAGATTCCACAAGGATATTCTTTGGGTTCTTAATTGTTTCACTCTGACGTCTGAATGCACGTGACCACTTCGAATCTCACGTCAGCCAATCATTTGCCTTCATTTCCGGCTACAAACCTGCTATGGGCGTGGCTAAAAATTCATCATAAGGAATGACTTGTGTTCATTTAAGGACTTAACTAAAGGTCACAAGTTGACACCCTATCCCCCGATCCCGAATCGGTTGATCATCCCCCTACATTCCGGGTAGAGGAGGTATGGGCTACTTCTAACCGTCTTCTCATAGGCCCTCACAAATGGGCATCCGGAATTTTGGAAGGCTCGTGTGCTTCAAGACCCGACGACCCATCAGTTGTCTCCTGACCGCCGTGTTGGTCGGACGTTGAACTTAGCTTGTGCCATATCCAGTGTTCGTCGAGAGACTTTTTGAAACGGCTGGACGGTGAAACATGATAGAATTTTGCAGCGCGCAATAATCTTCCGGACAAGTTCAAAACAAGTTGTGATTAATCCCTTTTCCGAATTGATAATAGAAAAATTTGAAGATTAAAGATAAACAATGGCATCAAATGAACACGAAACAATCAATAAAGGCCGCCGGGTAAGTTCTAATTACTAGAACTATTACTTTTAATATTTCGATTATAATCGCACAAATTTACGTAACACCTGAATACTTCACACCGTTTTTCATACAATACCATTACACCTGTTACCTCAATAGCAGAACCACTTGTTAGAACTAATTTTTCATAATTTCTAAAACTAATTACTAGGATTTAATGTTTCCAAATTTTTACAATTTTTTCAAATCTACCTAACACCTAAACACTTGCTTTTTTACACTACTACTTCAACTGTTATCTCGTCCGCATTATACTAGAACTATTTTTTATAATTTCTAAACTAATTTTTCACAATTTCTAGAACTAATGTCGCAATTTCTAGAACTAATTTTCCAATTTGTAGAACGAATTTTCTCAATTTCTATAAGTAATTTTTCACAATTTCTAGAAGTAATTTTTCATAACTTACAATCTTACAAATTTACGTAATACCTATTTTTTTACACTACCACTCCACCTGTTATCTCGTCCACTATTTTTAATATCTAGTACTATTTTTTGATAACTTTTGTAACTTTACGTAACACCTTTTCACTTCACCGCACTTTTACTTACATTACCCCTCCCGCCTGTTATCTGCTGTTATCTGGCCTCTATTGCACCAAGTCATCTCCCCTTTTAGCTACTCGTGGTATGCCTCTTTCATACATCTTAAACTGCACCATTTTCTTAATCTCCCATAACCCGGGTAGCGGATATTTCCTCGTTGGTTAAAAAGACACCTGTTCTCACAGGATAGGCAGGTGTCTTAGAGTCTAAATACTCCTTGTGAATTTTGAAGTGTTACTTCAAGTATCTCCTGGCTTTTAATCCCTCGTCAATATACATGTACAAGTTGGCCCTCGACCAGTTAGAGCTTTAATTAAATTCGCCTTCGACCAGTTAGAGCTTTAATTAAATTCGCCCTCGACCAGTTAGAGCTTTAATTAAATTCGCCCTCAACCAGTTAGAGCTTCAATTAAGTTCGCCCTCGACCAGTTAGAGCTTTAATTAAGTTCGCCCTCGACCAGTTAGAGTTTTAATTAAGTTTGCCCTCGACAAGTTAGAGCTTCAATTAAGTTCGCCCTCGACCAGTTAGAGTTTTAATTAAGTTCGCCCTCGACCAGTTAGAGCTTTAATTAAGTTTGCCCTCGACCAGTTAGAGTTTTAATTAAGTTCGCCCTCGACCAGTTAGAGCTTCAATTAAGTGCACCCTCGACGAGTTAAAGTTTTTAGTTACCTCTCGAGGATTTAGAGCTTTAACTTCCCCCTCGACCATTTACAGCTTTCATTTCCCCCTCGAATATTTACAATTAGAAGCTCCTCCTCGGTATGCACACGTTCAAGTCCCCCCTTGAGTATGAACAAGTTCGAATTTTCTTTCTTTTTTAGCTTCAATACCCTCGTTGGTTTAAAAGAACCATTCCTGAGGTTGTAGTTTGGACCCAAGGTCGCACATGAGTGGCGATACCAACCTTTTCTTATATTTAATATAACAAAATAAGTCTAGGAATCGTCCCTGATTTTTTCCTCAGCTTAATTTTCAGTCTAATCTGCATTTTAGTGTTGGAGGGGGGGGCGTTCTCCCTCATCTCCCAGACCCCAACTCCTCCCGGACTAGACCATGTAATTCAACAATAAGTGTAAGGGGGGGGCCCGTTGGCCCCCCCCCCCCGGTGAGAGTAGAAAGAGGCAGTCTAGGATTACAGGGTGGTCCTTAAGCGGAGGCAAGTATAAAGTGGTCGTAAAGTCGTTACTCGGAGGGAACATACGTACAGGACCCTGTGCGTCGTTACTCGGAGAGAACATACGTACAGGACCCTGTGCGCCGTTACTCGGAGGGAACATACGTACAGGACCCTGTGCGTCGTTACTCGGAGGAAACATACGTACAGGACCCTGTACATCTCTCTACCTATGGACTTTAAGATAACCGTGCTGTAGGATGGGGTCCCAACCCCTGCGAATCCGTACAAAAATCCCATTAAATGCAATAGCAAAGCTCACCCCGAGGGATTTATCCTTGGTCGATAACGATTTGCCACAAACACGAGGAACGTTTACCACCAATCCGCGTGACGGTGGATCGCTTTACCGCAAAACAATATTTCATTCACATACGAATAAATTACCACTAGACTACCCACCAGTCAATTATTTACGACTAGATCCCGGTTCGAGAACTACTTACGACAGTATATAGAAGGTTTTTTGCCACTAGAACGCGTGTCGATAACAATTTACCACTGGACCACGCGTCGGGGGAGTGGTAACCCGGGTGATGGAGGGAGATGCATAGGTTTCTCCTCGTTCGGGGTGCAAAGTCCGGACGAGACGTTGGGGGTGGTTATCACCCCCTCCCCTTCTGTATAGCTTCCGCGCATTTTCATTTTCCCCATCTTCATCTGTCATCGCGAATCTCAATACCATAGCGGAGATGCTCGCATTGATTTTCGTTCCCCTTTATTATCTTTTCCCCTCTCTCCTATGTCTGACCTCATTGGATTACACAGGAACATGTTGGGTTCCTGTGATTTCAAGTCCCTTTCATTTTTCGTTCCTCTTTATTATCTTTTCTCCTCTCTCCTATGTCTGACCTCATTGAATTACACAGGTCGTGATTGAAACATGTTGGGTTCCTATGATTTCAAGCCCTTTTTATTTTCCCCTCTGCTCTCTATCTACACTCTTATTTTATGAACGTTTACCTTCATACACTTTTGTTACGATCCTGTACTTACACAAACACTAATTTGAATGTGCAACTCGCCCCCCTCCCCCAAGTACGAATCTGCACCCAGGGTAAAATGCTTTATCATTCACATTCTTGTTTGTCTCTCACATAACGCAAGCAAGAGAAATTTGTCTCATTTAATTGGACGTCCATAATTATTATTATTATTATTCTATTTAACTAATGTCATTTTTTTCCCCCTCAGAGTAACAAACCTTTGATGGAAAAACGGCGCCGAGAAAGAATCAACAAATCTTTGTCTTCAATCAAGGATTTGGTCTTGTCAGCTGAACAAGAAGATGTAAGTTCATAAGAGTTGGGTGTGTTCTCAAACGCTCCAAGTATACTTAAATATGCCCGAGATGCTTATCTTCCTAAGGTATACCGCTAGACTTGATTTTAAAAAACCTGTACTAAGACTAAGCTGCCGTTCTTTGGTTTTCGTTAGTTTAAATAATAATAACTAAGTCGGAAACATTTATCAGTATTTTTTTTAATTGTATTATGAAAAGATCGAACTGATAGTCTTATTAGACTTAACTCAAATACTATTTTTTAGTGGTTTGAAGCAGAGAGTACTTTACAATTTACAGTAAAATACAGTAATAGCATCAAATGGAGAGCTCAGTATGGAATGTAATTATAGGATATTCCATAAATGAATAGGTTTTAATTTACAGTAAAATACAGTATAACAGCGCAAGTAAGCTAGAGCTCAGCGTGAAATGCAATTATATGATGCCCAAATATATTTAATAGAGAAGTTGCAATCTTGCCGTGGCGTAACTTTAATAATGCAATGTTCATTTCTTTAACTTTTCGCATGAAATTTTATAAATATGATTCCTTTATAATTAAACTGTTCAAATATCCTACTCAAGATAATTAAAATTGTTAAATATGAACCTCTGTGTAATTTAGTTTCAAGACAAGAAGGCGCACGCTTCTGTTAACTACTTTAGTTTTTGTTATATTCTGGAAGGTAGTCTCGAAGTATCTTTAATGAGGTGGTAAAGAGTTATGGTAGCTGCTCAATTTCCAGCTTGAGAAAACTTAGAACCAACTTAATATTTATGGTCATACGTTATCAGTGAGGTAAAATATATCTGGAGTTTTAACCAATTTGGTTTTTTGAACTTTTAAATTACATACAGAGCCAGATATGGGCTTAGTATTGTAATTCTATTTTTGATTTACTTATAAAGGTAGTCGTAGTCAAGTGTATGGTTCTTAATGGGGAATGGGCAAAAATTGGGGCAACATGTGTAGTAAATGAACCGATTTATGTAGTATTAGATTATGTTGATGGGGAGGGGTAAGAAGCGATCATTAGTATTAGATTTTGTTGATGATATAGTTAACCTTTCATAGATGTCACAACTACAGCTCTAAGTTTTAAGTCTGATAATTAAAAAATACTCCACATAATATTAAGTTAATGGAGTTTTTAAAGTTGATGATCTCTTTTCCTTTTGACAGGTTTCAAAACACAACAAACTCGAAAAAGCAGACATTTTAGAGATGACCGTCAAGTTTCTAAGACGTTTGCATGAAAACCCAGATGTCATTCGTAAACCCAGCGAGGACTACAAGGCGGGATTCGATCGATGTACCTGGGCCGTTGAGAATTTCCTACAGCGCCATCCTAACCCGACAGGCGAGACGTTAATGAACTTGGTTGGTCATTTGAGGTCGCTAGCTCAATCTCTCCGAGATGAACTGGTGCCCAGATGCGTTTCTGGTTGTTCCACAGGTGGGGGAAAAATGAGGGTACGAGCTGCCCTTGACAGAAGCCTGCTTCAGGCTGGGGTGATCAGGTTGAAGAGATCCCCTTCCCCAGAAGTCTCCCCCACACTTGGATCCCCCCTTCAGCCGGAAGAGGTCCCTAAACACCCCAACGTCGTCCAAATAGTTAAGCAAGAGCTACAATCTCCTTCTTGGGAGCCCTCACCCGGGGTCCACCCATTCCCCCCATCTCCTCCTGACTCATCTCGGTGTTCCAGTTCACCAGACTCTCTCAGGGGCAGCCCCCGGCACGTATTCGATCAAGGACCCTTCCCGCACGTGGTGGGGGAGCGGGAACCCACTCTTTGCTACAGATTCCCTCGCCCCGAACCCTATCTCCCCATTAGGTCAACGAGTCCCCCTAAACCCCTTAACTTGACCGTACCCCGCCACGGGACCGAGACCCTGCCCATTTCTCCCCCAAGCCCAGGAGGGCCCAGTTTGTCCCCTGGGATGTCCACGAATCGACATGTCGAAGACGGTTCCCGACCTCATCCATTGGCCCTCTTTCAATCCCCCTGGTCAGATACCAACGCTGGGGTCCCTACCGATGCCCAGCCCCTAAGAGAAGGTCCCTCCGTCTCCTTAAGGGCTGCCCCTTACCCCAAAAAGGACGTGGTGAGACGCTACCGCCGACAGTGCCCTTCGCCGGTGGTACCCCAAGGATCCCCCTGGAGGCCCTGGATGGCACTCCCGAATGGCGAGGCCCCCGGCCCCAGTCGGGAGATGGAAGAAGACAAAGACGTCATCTAAATAACAGCGACAAGAGGAGAAACCTTTATAAAGATGAAGGAAAAGGAAAGTTCTATAAATTTCGAAGACGTGAGAATGGAAAAGAAAATAACAGAAGATAAAAAATAACAAGAAAAGGAAAAAAAACGATAACCAAGATTTTAAAAGGAAAAGACGAGAAGAAAATGGAGAAGACTTAAAAATGAAGTAGACGAAGAAAAGGGAGAAGACTTAAACAATGAAGAAAACAAAGAAAAGGGAGAATACTTAAAGAAAGAGAAATAGATGACTGAATAAAGGAGGAAAGGGTAATGATAACCACCTAATTAATGAAGACTTGAAACAAATGTATGAGAAAAAAAACTAGTTAAAGGAAGAAGACATTAAGAGATCGAAGGGAAAAGGAATAGATCAACAACAGCGGATAAGTGAGAATACCTAAAATTAAGACGTGGAAACAAGAAGGAAAAATAAAAGAATAAAAAAGAATGCAAATTCCACAACGCCATTTGTTCCACTCGGGGAAAACTCTTTCCTTCATTCATTTCCTAAATCTGTGATATAAATAAACTATTTTTGCCTTAATTTATATTTCCTAAACAAAGTTTGCCTTATATTATTTCTTAAATAAATCTTGCCTTATATTATTTCATAAATAATCTTTCTTTATATTTCTAAATAATATTTTATATTGTCTTCCATAAATAAATCTGTCATTTTTTAAAAAATTATTATCTCAACTCGACAATCAACAGTACATTATTTAATCTCAATTTTATGATTACCTCTCATTGTTTCATATATATATATATATATATATATATATATATATATATATATATATATATATATATATGCAAAAAATCCCACAGGAAAATGAAAGGCGAATTCCAAGTAATTTCGATATCAAGGAATAACGAAAAAAATTACAAAGGTGGGGCATTGCTCTTCTGTTTCACACACACACACACATCACCTTTGTAAAATTTTTGCTTTATTCCTTTATAATGAACTGAACAAGTTCGAAAGTACTTGGAATCCGCCTTTCATTTTCCTGTGGGATTTTTTGCATTTATTGCTCTACTCACGCGCTACTTTGTGAGTTTCTCATATATATATATATATATATATATATATATATATATATATATATATATATATATATATATATATATATATATATATATATATATATATATATATATATATATATATATAATATGCTCCGAAGATAAGTTGAGTCATGGGGTGCGTTGCTCACTGCCTTCCAGTACGCACTTAAAGTGGCTACGCTGATATATATGTATATGATTAGTTTGTAATAATTTATTTTTTGTACTTGAATATTTGTCCCTTTTTTGTATTTTTTTATTATTCCTTTATTAAGAGTCGATAAATTTGCTAGATTCTTTGATCTGGTGTTACTTTGAGAAGCGAAAACCAACGAAGGCAAGGAGAAGAGGGTTATAAAGAAAGCGGTCCAATTAGGCTGTGTAAAAAGGTATTGACCGAATAGTCCAAAGAGGAAACTACTAGATGGTTTGCGCTTAACGAAACCGTTTTTTTTTAATTCTCCCTATAAGGCTTAGGAGGGACAAAGGTAAGGGGCATATGCAAAATGTAGGGTTTTCGGTCGGGATAGATTCAATGTAGAAGACGATAAGAGAGTGCTGTGGTGTTTAAAATTCAGATAAGAGGGAAATATACAAACATGGTTGTAGATGGGGCCGTACCCCCTGGCATACCCGGTGCAGTTGGGTAGTTGATAGTTACCGTGGTAACTGAATGTCATTAGTGTTTAAGATCGTATATGTAGTAAGGACTACCCGAAGGTGATCCTGGACCAAATGGGCGTCCGCTATACTTCCAAATCACAGGGGGAGGGTGCGCATGAGAACCCCCTCGGGGCAACACTAGACCCCATGTTGACAGGGTCGAAGAAGGTAACGTGTGATCCAATGACAACTGTTAAGTTAATCGTGTAAGGAAGTATCGAAAGCGCGAATGAAGATCTCGAAGCTAATGTGTTTGCGGATGAGGCTAAGATTACGGTGAACTCGCAACCGATTTAGCCAAATTAACAACATGCACTTTTAGAGCGATGATATTCAAGGGTGCCGACCAGATTTCTAACATCAAAAAATGGAACTGGGACTAAAGAAACTAAGTTTATAGCGAACCCCATCCGATTGCCCCCTTTCCCCCCCCCCCCGCACCAGTAAATCCTTAATTTTTGTAATGATTGAGTTTCGAAAAGCTGACCAAGAGCCATTTAGTAATAGTGACTTGCTCTACGCCTCCACAGTGTTTATGGTTGACCTCACTGAGAGAGATTCAGTGTGGATGGCACGCAATCTTCCAGACTTCGACTGGCTGCTAACTCGAGTACAGGGTGTCCGAAAAGTTACTGTGCAATGGAAAAGGGCTTGGGTAAAGTTTTAATAAAAGGGAAGTTCTATTTACAATATTGCAAGAAATGATTCTGAAGACTAAAGAAGTCCGTAAGACGGTTATCCCACTAGGTCCATTTAGCTGAGTACAACCCTCGACATTCTGAGGAAGTGGTTGAAGTTCTTTCCATATGAAATATCCGTATTGAAATAGTTGAAAGAGAGTGATCATCAACCTCGCGTTGCAATTGGTTAAAGAACTTTCTTTGTGAGAAAGGTGAAGACATCTTTGATGTAAACTTCTCCACCAATGAGGCATGGTTTCATCTTTCTGAATCCATGAACAGCCAGAACACTCATCTATAGAGCACTGAAAAAAAAACCCTCATGAACTCAAAGAAATTCATCTACACGATTGAAAGGTGAAGGTATGGTGGGTTTTAAATCGTACGCCTATCATTGGCACATTTTTCTTCAACCACACCATAATGGCAGAAAGTTACCACATTCACATTCAGGAACCATTCATAGACCAACTCATGAGCGTTTGCTTGAAGGAGGCTGGTTTCAAACTGTGCACCACTACAGTTTTTGAAATACTTCTTTGTTGATCGCGGAATCTGGCCTGCCTGGTATCATGACCACATTCGTGGATTTTATTTTTAGGGTACACTGAAGGGACTAGTGTAGGAGAACCATCCACACAATATGGATCAGTTGAAAGCAGCCTTTACCCAACACATCACTCCGGCCACCTTCCAGAATGTTTTCGATACTATACAACAACGTGCTGTAGACTTGTCTTTAAGCCTTTGGGGAACATTTACTGTAGGAGAAACTGCAATATCTTAAATAAAACTTTAAGCATATTCCACTGCACAGTAACTTTTCGATCCCTGTAGTAGTGATTAACAGAGGTAGGCCAGAGCAGCATTAAAATAATCACGTTATTGGTTCTAGTTTTCAGTAATAATTTACACTGATCCCCATTTCAGTCTGTGACTGCAAATCTAGATACAAAACAGTGGTTCCTACAGGAAAGCTAACGTCAAAGTAAGACCATCCATGCACAAACTGTAGCCAGTAGTGCTTTTATCAGTGTGATAAACTGGCGTTTCCACTTTTACAAGGAAAAAAGTGAACAAGGGCCTTTTCAAAATGGCTTGGTACAAATTTGAAGAAGTATAGCTAATTCATAGTGACATAGAGAACCTCTGAAATTTCATATATTGAGCAGATATTTAAAGGTTCCAACGAGGGTGAAAGAGACAGGAAATAGCGGGTTATTATCCAAACAAGGAAAGAATTCGTATATATACCTCTGGTCCAATTTGAGATTTAAGGAAATTCACTTACGAACGAGGGGGATGGCTGTTTGTGGGGGTGTTAACACAAGTCAGGACCTGCAACCACACTCTCCTGCCTCGTCTATTTAAAATGCAGTAGCTGATCGCAGATCGTCAGGCACAAAGTTTTCAACAATGGAGAAAGTTGAGCACCGCGCAGTGATCAAATCTTTGACCAAGGAAGGCAAGAATGCAAAATAGATCTATGAACGCATGGTTGCAGTGTACACCGACACCGCCCCTTCCTCTGCAACCATTGCTCGCTGGAATAGGGAGTTCCGCCATGGTCGTAAGTCCCTTGAAGATGACCCCCATCCAGGACGCCCGTCAGACGTGACCAACGAGTACAATGTGGCCCGTGTGGAGAGGATGATCCTCGAAAATCGTAGGGTGAAGGTCGAAGAAATCGAGGGAGAACTTGGAATATCACATGGAAGTGTTATGAACATCATCCACGACAATTTGGCCATGCCTAAGGTCTCTGCCCGTTGGGTCCCTGTAAACCTCACGCGTCATGATCGACTTCAGCGTCGTCAAAGTTTGGAGGACCTGCTGCTTCTGTACAACCAAGACCCGGCGGGATTCGAGTCACGCATAGTGACAGGTGATGAAACATGGGTCCATCACTGGGATCCCGAGACCAAGCTCGAAAGCATGGCCTGGACGCACAGGGGCTCCCGACCTCCATCAAGTTCCGGGCCCAACCCTCAACCGGGAAGATCATGGCCACCATCTTCTGGAATTCTGAAGGAGTGTTGATGGTGGACTATGCGCCTCGTGGAAGGACAATCACAGGCCAATATTACGCCGAGGAACTGGCTGGGTTGAAGAAGTGCATCCGTCAGAACCGGCGCGGCAAGTTGACACGCGGTGTTCCGCTCCTCCACCACAAGGCCAGAGTTGCACAAGCTGCCCTGCGTGATTGCGGATTCGAGGAGCTCAACCATCCCCCCTACAGCCCAGTGCAGCTCAAGTCTGCACTACGTGGACGCCGGTTTGGGGACGATGAAGATGTCCAGCTCGCCGTCCAGGAGTGGATTGAACAGCAGTCGGGAGATTTCTGATTGTCGGGAATTCGAAGCCTCAGGGACAAGTGGCGCAAGTGCATTGAAGTCGAGGGTAGTTATATTGAAAAAAAAAACCACACTTTTCCTCAAATCTCGTTTCCTTATATCCGAATTTCAAACTTATTGACCGCCCCTCGTATCTGAAACAAGTCCAGAAAAAGTCCGTTTTAGAGTCATAGGATATGTACATGTGAACAATACAAGTTCAGTAACCCATCTGTCCAAAATCTCTACTTGAGCATTGCCGAAGTTCGCAAGTAAAAATGTTCGGTTGACTTAAAAGAAGTGATTCCAAGCCGGATTTTTTTTGTCTTTAACAAGGCCTAATTAAAAGGAAACATGGATAATGACCTCCCTCAGAGTAAGTGGTAGGGGGCTTATGCAACTCCATAAGGTTAACCTTATACGACATAACCCTCGTTTTAATACAAACCATTCCAATAGATTTCAGGATCATTGTTTATTCATACCAATTTTCCATAGTCAATTAAATAATAATTTACATATTTTATAAGTTTTTCATTGGTATCATTTATTTATCTGGTAATTTTTTTAGAGTAGAAAAACTAACTGACCAATTTCATAGGAGCTTTAATTAACCAATCGACAAAAAAAAGACAAAGCGAGACCAGTTTTGTTAGACGTACAGTGCCAGTAAGTCAGCTGTACAAAAGAACAACCTATTTTATACTGGTAAACAAATACACATACTCGCCCGTCTTTAAACACCTTAATATCCTAATGGACAAGTTTTTAAAAAAATCAAGACAAAAATACACGCTCAAAATTATTTAAAAAACCCCAACAGGCAATGGCTTGGCCACTCACCCCTACGTGGGGAGCTTGCGCTTCGCTACTAAGATTAAAATATAAAATCTGTAAAAAAGCAGCCATGGTTAACTTTTCAGAACTTCATCATTTGTAATTCTTTGGGTTTTAAAAAAATTCACAATTTCGATACTTATTTATTTTCTGAACTTCACCATTTTATTTTTTTGATATTATAAAAGATTATTAGAAATAATTTTGCTTAAAAAAAACATAAGTCATAACCAAACTAAGATGAAATTATTATTCAAATACTCAAAAAAATCGCCTTAAATTATAGAGTTAGCGAAGCGATGATGATGAAATAGATTAATTCTTGGAGAAGGTAGTTCGGGTTTAGAATTACTATATTTTTTAATTAATGGTGGGGGGGGGGCGTATTATTTTTCATTTTGTAAAACATGCATTAAAGCAAAGTAGTTAATTATAATAATGATTGTACGGGTGAAAGATGAGGCGAGGCGCCTCAAATCAAGATGATTATTGGGTTGAGGGTCTTACCTTCAGGTGAAAGGCTTAGTAGACTAAATCTACATAATTTAGAAAGGAAAAAAAAAGAGTTTGAGGGGACTTGATTGAAGTCGTTAACTGGGTAAAAGATTACAATAGGAGAGACATAGGTAAGGTTTTTATATTTAACGAACGGGATAGGACTCCTAGGAATGGGTTCAAGCCGGACAAGATTAGGTTTAGAAAGAGATTGGTACAAATCGAGTGGTAGATGATTGGAATACGCCCAATAGGATACTTGGCAATGGGTTTAAGCTGGACAAGATTAGGTTTAAGAAAGAGATTGGTACATAATGGAATAGTCTCACTAGGCATGTGATAAAAGCATGTTCCCAGGGGAGTTTTAAGAATAGATTGGATACATTTATGGATGAGGATGTTAGGTAGTGTAGTGGATTTTATCGAGGGGTGTAATAAAGTCCTGAACCCTCTTATATTCTGCACCTTACTAGTTAATGGGACAGAACCTGGTGATGGGAAGAGGGGCTGTCTCGTAGAGGCCTTTGGCAGACTCCTTTTCTCATACGTCGACTAAATATTTGGCCTCACGTCGCTCTATTATAGTGAATGTGTATCTATCTCCGGTTCTCTTCCTCGTGTCGTCGGGTGTACGACCTCGCGTTTACAAACAAAACTATCCAAGTGTGCATTTATTTGTTTTACATACCCTTGATGACGGTCGCCAGAAGAGATTCTCCCTGATTAAAAAAAACAACGACAACAAAACGCATTCATTTATATTCATTTGTTTCATTTTCTATCATCGCGTGGACAGGTATGATCTCAGTATCGGGAACAGGTGTCTTAGGGACACCTGTGCTGATGTACGCGAGTGTGTGTGTGGAAGGAGAGACCGATGCCAGATGGTGTGAATGTAAATGAGGATATCGTCGAGGTGCTGTGAGCGAATTCCTCAATCAAACGCCGTAAATTATAAAGAGGTGGAGTGGTATACGCCTTTCTATCTTTTTTCTCGCTCACACACACAATATTATCCTCCTTCTCATACATATATACACTTTTCTCACACACAAACACGCACTTATCTGTCATACAAACACTTCTCACTCACACATACAATGTTCTCCCTCTCATGCATACATGTGCACCTTTCTGACACACAAACGCATTTATCTCTCACACAATTATTTTCCTCATCTCTCACACAAACACTTTTCTCGCACACACACAATCTTCTCTCCACCCTCTCATGCAAACTTTATTACTCTCTTACACACTTTCTCTTATCTCCCTTTCTAACACACACACACACACACACACAGACTCTCTTTCCTTTCTTTTTCTCTCTCATCCACACACATATTCTTCCTTCACACACACTCTTTCACACACGCAAGCACAGTGTATTTATCTTGCACATACATACATTTATCTCCCTCTCTCACACGCACCCGTATACTCTTCTCTCACACACGTGCCCCGTCCTCTCTCTCACACACATACATACGCGCCCTCTTCTCTCACACACGCGCGAGAACTCCTCTTTCACACATATCCGTATACTCTTCACTCACACACACGAGCACTCTTATCTCTCTCTCTCTCTCTCTCTCTCTCTCTAAACGCACACACGCCAATTCCTCTCTCACACACCCGTATGCTCTTCTCCTACACACGCGCGCCCTCCTCTCCCCCTCTAACACACACGCGCGCGCACTCCTCTTTCACACACAACCGTATACTACTCTTCTCTTACACATGCGTGCCCTCTTCTCTCTCCCTCACACACACTCGCATTCTTCTCTCACACACCTGTATACTCTTCTCTTACACACACACGACCTCTTCTCTCTCCCTCACACACGCGCACTCCTCTCCTACACACTCGTATACTCTTCTCTTATACACGGGCTCCCTCACACACACACACGCACACTCATCTCTCATACCCCCGTATACTCTTCACTCTAACACGCGTGTCCTCTTCTCTCTCCATCACACATACACGCATAAACCTCTCTCACACACCCGTATGCTCTTCTCCTTTACACACCGGTGTACTCTTCTCCTTCCCACTCATGCCCTCTTCTCTCTCACACACACCAATATACTTTTCTCTTACACATGCACATCCTCTTCTCTCTCTCTCACACGCACACTCATCCCTCATACCTCTATACTCTTTACTTTAACACGCGTGTCCTCTTCTCCCCCTTCCCCTTCACACATACACCTCTCTCACACACCCGTATACTCTTCTCCTTCACACTCACGCCCTCTTCTCTCTCTCTCACGCGCGCTGCGAACACCCAAGTAATCCTCCTCCTTCGACCGCCATTAAATCCAAGTGAACTTTATTGGGTTGGTGTCTTTTAATGGTGTTTAACGGGTCGTTTCGAATCCGATATTTTATGGGGAGAAGAGCCCCCCTCCCCTCCCTCCACACACACTGTCCTCCGG
Source organism: Ceratothoa steindachneri (assembly GCA_963969495.1). Lineage (NCBI taxonomy): Eukaryota > Metazoa > Arthropoda > Malacostraca > Isopoda > Cymothoidae > Ceratothoa > Ceratothoa steindachneri. The sequence goes on from OZ018327.1 coordinate 32,047,504, forward strand.
CTCTCCGCCTCCTCACATTCCCTTCCTCCAGCAGCGGCAAATAGAGGACAGACGTAACTCAAAAGGAGGACGAAGGTCACACGTGGACAAATTACCCCCCGCAGGAAAAAATGAAGTGTTTATAACGAAGGCCTCGGGGATCTTGATCCCCAGATACACGTGATTTTTATGAGTCCAGGGCGTATCCCAAGGCCGCAACGAGCATGTACGTAGTTAGAGGCGCCCAAATGGATTGAAATTACGAATAGAGATTGATCACCAATAAACTAATGCTTGGGTACCGAACTTCGGCCTAACACATTTTGTTCGTACTTGTGACCTGCCACCAAAGACTTAATCCTGCGAACACAAATACAAAGATATCGGGATCTAATCCCGATATCTTTGAATTTGTGTTCGCAGGAGCTCCCTTTCCCCAGAACAGGGTCGTATCAGACCATAACAAAATGGGTCGCATATATAAGCATAAAGGGAATCAAACTTACGACCACAACGTTGCGGGTTGGAACTCCAGACTTGCGAAAGGAAACCCATACGGAGATATTGACCTTCCTCACCAGGACGGATCTATTTGCGAGAATTAAAGGATTCAAAGTTGCGAACATCTTTTTTAAGGTGAATCAAATCAAGCCTTATAGCGACATTGAACCGCGCAATCACAAATAGTGTTCATAAGTAAGAACGACAGGGTACTCAGCGCTGCAAACAAAATTCAAAGGTATGAACGACCCCCAGCCCCACCCATAAGGAGAAAAAAATACGGATGTCAAATTTCCTCGTCACAGTGGACATTTCGTATTTAAGAGAACGGGTGAACTCTAACTTGCGAACACAATTTCAGCGGTATGAATGACCCTTCACCCTAAGGGGGGAAAACATGGTATCAAATCCTCTCGTTACAACGGACGTGTTCGTAATTAAGAGCGCGGATGAACTCATAATGCGGCATCGAACCCTGGCCGTGGACGCAAGGTCCCCCCTTCCGTCAACCATCTCCGGTTAGCCACCAGACACGGACCGAAAAAGCCGTCGTTACAAAGAAACGAATCGTCTTTCTTTTTTATGAAATAAAATAGGAAAGACCAATTAAATCCGGGTCTTTCTATCCTATTGGGGAAAAGGAGGTTCAAAATCCTATTGATCGATGTCTTAATGGGGTCGTGGGATCGTTTTAAATCCTCGGATTTCTTTTTTTTAGAGAAATCCGGTCTCGCTTTTCTTTTTGATCTCGTTTTGGGATTATTTTTTTTCCTTAAATTTTGAAAATGTGGTGACAATTCGCGTTTCATTTTTATTTTTTATTTTTTCTTCATTTTATACTTCTTTATTCCGGTGTCTGTATTTTTTTTGTTCTCCTTTTAATTGATCGTTGTGGATGTTCTTTATTATACATTTTCTATTTTTTCTTTTGCATGCATTTATAATTTTATTCTTTTTCTTGAAGTTATTCTTTATTTTCATTCTCTCTCTTCGTTTCTTTGTAGTTCTTTCTTTCTACCTGTTTTTTTTTCATTTCAATTTATTTTCTTATTTTACTCTTATTTTCTTTCAATTTGTTTCTTCTATTTTTTCTTTGTTTTATTTTATCTTTTATTTTTTTTATTTATGTCCTTTCTTTTCTCCATTTTAGTTTATTTTTATTTTACTAATTTAATTTGTTTTAAATCTCTTTCTGAGCCCTTTCAGAGCAAAATCTGGCTATTGGACCCCATTAGGGCCTGGGTGGAGCTTTATTTACTGGGGTATCTCCACCTCTCCAAATGTACTGTAAACTTCAAGAGAAAAATCATACGCTCATACGTACACACGCATTTACCCACACGACGCATGCGCACGCACACGCATAAACGTGTTTCGAGCGGAAAACAAAATACCCTTTAAATGAGTACTCGCATAGAGGTAGAGGGCGGGGGCGGGGGGCGGGGGCTTATCGGTGCTTCTGATTCCTGATTAATTTCAATCGCGGGAAATTGATCATCGCCTGAGGCCGGGATCGGGGATTAGTGATCGCAAATCCCTGATTACACCCCCGCTCCTCAAACGAGGCATGTTGGCACTCTGCCATATTTCGTTAGGCACCCTACGATCGTGCCATATTTAGATAGGCTCCCTATGATGCTACTTTGTGTGCTGCCATGTTTAGATAGGCGCCCATGATGCTACTTTGTGTAGTGCCATATCTAAATAGGCGCTCCATGATGCTACTTTTTATGGTGCCATATTTAGATATGCTCCCCATTATGCTACTTTGTGTGGTGCCATATTTATATAGGTTCCTCATGATGCTACTTTGTGTGGTGCCATATTTAGGTAGGCTCCCCATGATGGTACACGGCGGCGTCACATTTAGATAAGTGTTCCGTGATGGTACTTTGCGGTACCACATCCAGGTACACACCCTACGATGACTCTCCTAGTCCCACATTTAGAGGTATGTGTCCCATGATGGTATTATACGGTGCCACATTTAGATAGGTGCTCCACGATAGTACTATACACTGCCACATTAAGGTAGGTGCCCATAATGGCACTCTGTAGTGCCATAGTTTGGTAGGTCTCCCTCGAGGTCTCTTTTTAAAAGAGATAGAAACAGTTCGCTAACAGAGTACCAGGAAAAGTAATCGAAAACCAACGATGGCATCTCCATCCGAGAGCGTTTAATGGAGGGATCCGTAAAAAAAATGGTGGAGTTAAGGGAAATGTAAGGTATACAACCCGAGTAGTCTAAAGAGGAGACTACTATGTGCGAATGAGGATAGTGAGGGTTCGTCGTATGTAGTAATAAAACGAAAACCATATCCTTTATGGAGCACCCTGTCCTCGGCGCGACTAGGTTCTAATTTTCAGGGCCAGGGAGAAGCGGTGTTGGTTGAGCAGGGGGAAATAAGAGGGAGCCCCACCAGCCGCAGGATGAGTATTGTGATTTCCATTAAGTAAAATGAGAGAATCGTATCAGGAAGAGTGGGATAAATTGAGTGAATTCAATGGTTGTAAGTGTGTGAGAGAAGAGAAATATCTTATATTTTTTCCTATCAGTAAGCAATCACACACCCGTACACCACCTCCGCCCGAAGGAAGAATCCAGCGAGCAATTTCGCCGTCATTTTTATCATCATCCATCGCTAATATTATTTATAAGTACAAATTAAACTGTCAACACAGCTCCCAACACTGCCAGTTACTTACACTATTCCACACGCACGAATGAATGCATACACGCACACGATAAGTGTATACAGTGTATGTATTGGCAGTGTAACGGTAACTATGACGTTGATTGTGTATTGGTATAAAGAATTAACCACACAGACACCGTATCACACCTGTAGACTAAAGTATACACATGTAATTACAGGTACACACGCGAGGGCATATCCTCCATGTATATACGAATGTATGCATCGAGGCCAAACCGCAGACACATACCTCATTTATCAACATACATACATTTCAGTTTAAATATGCACGCACATGTGCGCAAATCTTTTTTTTTTTTGCTATAACAAGAGCAAGATGTGGCCACTCCATTTCTACCATGCACACCACGGCGCTACCCTAACTCTGTGCTGAGCCTAGGGCAAATATGAGATACAATTTATGGGTGACCTTCCTATTCCTGAACTCGCAGAGCTCGGTTGCTCTCGAAACCAACAATTATATATATATATATATATATATATATATATATATATATATATATTATACTGCGCATAATGACACACTATGCTGTAAAATAATATTTTATTTTTTAAGCTGTTACTTTTCTTGAAAAGAATTCCTTTTTTTCTATGGGTAAAAAAACTATCACTCATATATTGTCAATTTCGTTTTTACATCTAAATACCTTAACCATATGAAATGGCACTTTTTTATAAAGTATTTCATTCCTTTGAGAAACTTAATCACTCTATTAAATAATTGTATGATTAAATTTTTTAATAGATTAATGGACCCCAAATCAAAGGAATTTTTCCCTTGTTTAGACCAAATTGCGTCAAATGCGATCATGCGGAACTGCAGCGAAACCCAGATAGAATTGCTGATTGGGCGGAGAAATGGCAGATGAACTTTTACATAGATAATTGCAAGGCCGTACATTCGGAATGCCGTAACTTAAAAGCGGATTGCCACATCCTGGAATCCGTTAAATTAGAAAGGAACCTAGGAGTTTAATTTCGGGTGACCTCCAAAGTTTCAAAACAATGAGTCGAAGCTACAAGAACGCAAACCGAAGTAGACGATTACCCGGACAACTGAACGAAGTATTTAAAATCTTAAAATGATTTACTAATATGAATTATTTTCCGAGCTGGACGATAGGGCGAACACGAACCAAAATAGTTTTGAAATTGGTAATTAAGCCCTTAAACTCGACAGAGCTCAAAATTTCTTTAGTTATAAAATCACACGAACGTGGAATAGCCTATCTAACCGAGTAGTAAAAAGTACGTCAGAAAATACAATATACGTATTTAAAATTCGACTTGACGAGAATTTTTTGAGTGTACATTTTTCCTAGTAGAAGGAATGAAACAGCCAATGAAAGATCAGGAAGTTTTGAGGGAAAAAAAAGAAGAAATAAATAAAATTATGCCAACTCTTCTATCCCCCGTTAAACATGTTTGCAAATCCATTTTCCCTACTTTTTTTTTGTCGCTAAATTTCTTTCCACACTAGCAGGCGAGACCCTGCTGGAGAAGATCTGTCTTATCCTTCCTTTTGTATAATCGAGCGATTGTTTTGAGTTATAATAGAACCCTACATGGCTCATAGGTAGATAAGTGTGTACCCTAGTACTAAAACTAATAAAAAAAAGTATGATTTTAAGTGATATACATTCAGGTAAATGTGTATCAGCCTTCGAGTACTAAAATTAGAATTAACATCTATCGGGCCAAATTATTAGTAAGATGGTTAATCTGTGGTTCTCTGATATAGTTAGGTTGCTGTATCTTTCAACTTCTTGCTTCTGTGGCTATCTTCAGACCCCCGGGGGTAGCTAAATATATGAAACAAATGAACACATATTTTGGCAGGGAATTTTCATTCACTAAAGGCAACTTTTTATCACTAGAATTTTATTCCAGATAAAAAGTTGTTTTTTTCACTCCACCCTAATATATATGTATAAACGATGATTGTTCCAGTTGTTTACTACTTGATACAGTCAATTCATTGGTGGTTAAATAAAAACCATTCCCTTACAGGTATTAAAATAAAAACGGTCTATTTATTTTCACGGTGGGTTTTTTTCCTTAGCTTCATCAAAACTAGAAAGAGGAATTTATAATAGTTCCTCATTGGCGGAAGCAATAGAAAATTGGAATTTTGATTACAAATAATAATGCAATAATAAAGTGAAAAAAAAGGATAATACCATTTGTACCTACACCCTACCACATAATAAAACAAGCTCTACCCCCTCACAAAAAAATGAAAAAAGGAAATAATAATATTTGCTCAGTAGGTTTTGCTCTCGGCTCACTGAGCTCGACTGGAATTTAAAGAGAGTGCTCGCGTTTGTTGATGTGAACTTGTTAACTCTGAGCCCAATAACATCACGCTACCTGACCCTTATAATATAACAATAAAGAACGATTGTTCTCGCAAAGCCCATGAATGATGAAGGATTGTGCCCTCTGATCGCATTCTTTGAGCAGACAATAAGCTACTATTGAACCCTTTTAATCATTCGGGTATGTGCCCACCATCCTTCCTACGCACCTCTTTTTTCCTCTCTCTCTCTCTTTCTCCTTCTCGTCTCAGTCTTTCTCTATCTCGTCTCTCTCTTTTCTCTTTCTCGTATCCATCTGTCTCGCTCGTCTCTACTTCCCACGTATATCTCTTTCTTGCTCCCTCTCGTCTCTCTCTTTATCTCACTCTTCTCTCGTATCTATTTCTCATTTCTCTCGTATTTATCCCTCTTATATCTATCTTATCTATCTATCTCGTATATCTCTCTCTTTCTCCCTCTCGTATCCATATATGTCTCTTTTTTCTCCATTTCGCCCCTCTATCTCTCTCTTTCTCTCGTATATATCTCTATCTACCTCTCTTATCTCTCTCGTATCTATATATCTGCCTCTCTTATCTCTCTATATCTAATACTCTTATCTCTCTCGTATATATCTCTATCTACCTCTCTTATCTCTCTCAGATATATTTCTATATACCTCTCGTATCGATCTACCTCTCTTATCTCTCTCGTATCGATCTACCTCTATTATCTCTCTCAGATTATCTCTATCTATCTCTCTTATCTATCTCCTCTCTTAATATATATCTTGAAATACTTGTAGCTCAGGCATCATACTGGTGATAAAGAGGCACAGGGAAAGAGAAAGAAATATTCCGAGTACTTTCAAACAGTTTACAGCGTATTCCGAACAAGAGTCAACACAGGGTGTAGCAACTATAGTGAAGATGGCCCGCATTGGGCCCCCTTCCAGCGACTAACCACACCCGACGTAGTTTAACATCACTACAATCGTGAGCAGTGTTTCCATTTAGTAAGATCAGATCTATCTACTTATATATATATATATATATATATATATATATATATATATATATATACCTGCCAAATGTAAGCAAACGCATTGCTGAAGTTAAACATTATCTACAATAAATCATTCACGTTTTTATAGGAGATTTTTTAGTCGCGTGCAATTCTATAGGTTACTATGACCGTCCGTAGGTTTGTCGGTAGGATGGTAACCATTTTACTTTTCAATGAGTTTTGAGTCAATATCCTCGTAACTACTATTCGGTCGATTCTAACGAAATTTGGAACCCTTATGTTGTTTTACATTCTCCTTCGAATGATATAATTCTCAAGGTCCTCCCAAGGATAGTCCGGGAGATATTGAAAATTTGAAAGGTCGTAAGGTCATAAGTGAGAATAAATGAGAGCACGCGACTTAAATCTGTTGACCTTGTTTTGAATTTCCAGAACTTTCTAGAATAAGCTACAATTACGTCACACGAGTGTTGTCTTTCATTTTTACCACATCTCAATGTGGGAGAGAATCAAGAACATAGGTAAGATGTGAGAGAGCGCCTTGGTTCCATTTCGAGACACCAGGAACGCGTACTGAGAACTATCCACACCCTCAGGCATCAGGCCAAATAACCATACACGAGTATAGGGACACCATAATAGTGAATATTATGTTAAGAAGTGGAAGGAAACCGGGATTGTCACCCGTGGTTATTCTTAACATGTTAAGGAAGATTGAAATTGATCCACATACTACTGTGTCAAGGCTTAACTGCGGTTGGAGTTGATGTTTCGGAGACGACAGTGAAGATATTACTATACCAAAAGGACCTTCGTCTCAGCAAAGCTAGAAAGAAGCCATTCATGAAGCTCAAGTTGTCGCAAAGCTGATGTTTCAGAGACGACAGTGAAGAAATTACTACACCAAAAGGACCTCCTTCTCAGTAAAGCTAGAAAGAAGCCATTCATGAAGCTCAAGTTGCTGCAAAGCTGATGTTTCGAAGATGATATTGAAGATATTACTACACCAAAAGGACCTGCGTCTCAGCAAAGCTAGAAAGAAGCCATTCGTGAAGCTCAAGTTTCGGCAAAGCTGATGCTTCGTAGATGATAATGTAGATATTATTACACCAAAACGACCTTCGTCTCAGCAAAGCTTGAAAGAAACCATTCGTGAAGCTCAATTTGCCGCAAAGCTGATGTATGCAAATGAACACGTTCGCTTTGATAAAAAGACAGGAAGAAAGTATTAGAATGTATTTAAGGTAATGAAAATGGATTCTAAGTGGAGAAGACATGGTTGGCGGGAACGAAGGATAAAGTATAATGTTATGGGTTTCGTTTGTTGGTAATAGTTTAAAAAAAATTGTCGAGTTACTTTGGTGTATATAGCCACTGATGAGGTATCAACCATGCACACTGAGGCAGCGAGCACCGCTTTGATCACAGTTAAAAGTATGCCGTTAGTACACTACGCTACGCAGAGAACCAAAAAATTACCTGAATAGAATAGCTTTTAAGGAACACTTTCGAAAGCTCGAACGAAGACTATGAAAGAAATAGAAAATTAATTGGGAATTCAAAGAATAAATGAGGAATAGGTAAACGCGTGTCAGATATACAAATGTATATATCTTTCGAAGTAGCACGAGAGAATGATGGAAATGAATCCATTGGTTTAATGGATTCATTTTCATCATTCTCTCGCGTTACTTTTAGAGATATATACATATATATATATATATATATATATATATATATATATATATATATATATTCTTTTTTACATATACTCATATGTACTATGCCCATATATAACATATATCCTATTTCTTTCATATAAATATTTAATCATCCAGTGATGGGGCTGGTGCTAAATCCCACGGAGTACTCCATCAAGTCCCGTCACGTAACGGAGATCATAATGGTGGTTAATTCTGGCGGAAACAAATTCCCCATCTCCGGGCAACCAGATTAAGGGCTAACCTCGCCAATATCCAACCCATAGACCCACTGAAAAGATGTTTGGGCTCAATCGAGAAACTTAATTCCCAGTCCAGTTTTTTTTCTTCTTTTTACTGTTAGAGAGATACAATGAATCAAAACAGGTCGGTCTATCTGTCTGTTTATCTATTCTAATTTATTTTTCGAAATTAAGTTGTTTCAGCAATTTCAATATATTTTTAATTGGAGCTGCTCAGAAGTATATCAATTAGTGATTTATTGAAAAAAAGACCTATCTATCTGTCTGTCTATTTCACCTATGAAGTTTTCCTGGTATCCTTAAAATACATATCTGTTTATATTTATATCTCTCTATCCATCTATTTTTTAATTGAACGCCTTAAGGTACTAAATATATCTATCAATCTGTCTATTTCATCTATGAAGTTTATATGTTAATTAACAAGGTTAACAGACATAAGTCGCGTGCTCTCGATTATTCTAACTTATGACTATACGACCTTTAAAACTTTCAATAATTCCAGGACTAACCTTGGGAGGACTTTAGCAATTATATCAATTGAAAGAGAATGTAAAACAACAAAAGGGTTTCAAACTTCGTTAAAATCGGCTGAATAGTTACGATGTTATTGCAAAAAACTCATTGAAAAGTAAAATGGTTACCGTCCAACCAACGACCTACGAATCGACATAGTAACTTAAAGAGCCACGTCCACACCACTAAAAACATCAATGAAAATGTGATAAAAAATACTACTTAATCTATTATGAGCACAAGTAGTACTTTTATTCTGCCTTTTTTTAACTGAAACAACAAAAATATTCACTTTAACTTGACAAATGGCACTCGAGATTAGTTTCGAAGGTGGCATGGTGCCAATTTTGCCACAGTAATAAATGTTCGAGACCCACTGACGCTTTCATCCCAGGATATCTACTCGTGTATTTTACCACTTCGCTAACTACTTATTGTCAACCAGCTTGGGTTCCCGGCGTTACCCGGGATAAAATTTCCCCTCACAAATAAATAGTGATGCCATGTTTGAAATTCCTATATTGTGGTAAAAAAATATCTTTACTTGCTGATTATTATTATTATTTGTGGGGTGAAATCAGATTAAGGAGAGTTTCGCACTCTCCTTATCATATAATATAGTATATCATTTAATATCGCATAATATCATACAATAGCATATACTATCGTATAATATCATATATTATCGTATAATATCATATAATATCATATACTATCGTATAATATCATACAATATCTTATACTATCGTATAATATCATACAATATCATATACTATCGTATAATATCATATAATATCATATACTATCGTATAATATCATATAATATCGTATAATATGATAGACAATCATCTTATATCGCATAATATACTTACAATAGCCGTTAGTTATGAGCGAACGGCTTTATGGTCACAAAAACAGTTCGATCGTCTTATGGATACAGATTAAGAGTTTTAAATTTATTTATCTCTCCGTCGATTTCATCTATGACATTTCGATTACAACATAAATATGTCTGTCTTTTTATATATCGTTTTATCCCTCCTCTACCTGTTTATGGGCAAATGAGGGAGTTGAATAATATCATCATTGTACGTAACGACTAAGCCCACGTATGGGCTACTATTGGTCTGGGAAACCACGCGCCCAAGAGTTTGGTTCTTGCAAGCGCGATACGCAATAAGGAATAATGGGTGAGGGTTGTCGGTATGGGCGATGATGTGCACAACACCCACGTGAGAAAACGGTTAATGATGATGATTAAGAAAAAAAAATCTTTCTCAGTCCCTTCTTTCTCCCCCTTCCCCATCTTTCCCCCTTAGTATGATTCGCACAATCCTTTGAGTACTTACTTTTGTTTGTAACTCTCCCTCACTCCCCTTTTCTCTCTTTCTCTCTCTCTCTCTCTCTCTCTCTCTCTCTCTCTCTCTCTCTCTCTCTCTCTCTCTCTCTCTCTCTCTCTTCCTATTTTTATCCCCCCCTCCCCTGACATTGAAATAGCCTATAAAGAAAAGCTAAAAGAGTCTGACGATAGCGTGAATTGATCCGCTCTGTCTTTCAACTCTTCGCTGCCATTGAGAGAGAAAGGAGGAGAGGACGCTTCCCTGCCATCATAAAATCGTCTGCCATTAACCCGGATAAAAAGGTGTAAAAAGTCACCTTCCAACAGCGGCCGGTATAAAAGAGGGTCCTTAATTAATGAGGCGAGAATCTTTGCATTGCCTCAACAGTACACTGCCGAGAAACTCAACCCAACATATAAATTTACACACAACCAGAACTCTATAGAGTTGTTTATTTTTTTTTTATACAATGGAGAGAAACTATCTACCTACTTATCTATCCATCTATTTAGTTAGACCATGAACCGATTGTTCGAATAACGAAAGCATCTCCCGGAGATGTCTGTAAAGAAAATGTAAATATGGACTGTAAAGAAAGAGTAAATAATGATTGTAAAGAAAGAGGTAATATGGAGGAAGTGAAAATATATGGGGAAATATCCGCAGATCCATCTGCTGCTGTGGGGGCTTGGTTGGAATGCAATCCTCAAGATGTCACCTGAAGCATGTTGGACGTAGGTGTCGTAAGGTGTCCTCAACAACGATATAAAGCACTTGTAGAACAGAAAAGCAAAGGATCACTTGATTCTTATTCCCAGCATTTACGTAAACACATTCTAACGATCCTTCTAAGATTTTTCCATGGGGTGGGAAGCCACAACATAATTGCCTTGTGATCGACATGCGTCCTTAACAAAATTGTTGGTCGATCTTTCGATGTCGAATCTTCGTATCACTGGGTCACAAAAGGCGATAGGTGTAAGATCTGGAGTGACTGACACCACTCGCTTAAAACTATTCCTGGCACCATTTTTACAGTGTCAAATTGCCACTGTGATTTGAATTGAGGACATTGATAACATTACTCTTTGAACAAGTAGGTGTTATGGTGTAGCAATAAAGGATTAATTTTTATAAGATATTTATAAAAAAAAGTTATATTTAATTAAAAATGAATTATAATACGTAAATAGAAAGTTACAGAAGGTTAATTTACATTGTAGCGAGTTATACTTTAGTGATTGCATTAATTGAACATAAAATTAGGTTGCATTTCACTTGATTGGATAAAATATTTAATAATTTATATAAATTGACTTTGATTTAGGCGGAAAATAAAGCGTTACAGTTGATAAAGCACAGGTATTGCCGAGAAGTGCGGAGAGGAATCTATTTAGAGTTATCGAGTGCGGAAGTCATTGCGAAAAGATTGATTCGTCTTAATGTAAAAGAGATTTCAGAGAAGAGATTGTAAAGTCCAGAAAAGGGCAAGTTCCATTTGCCTTAGAACCAGGAGGCAGTGTGCGATGGAACGAGTGGTAGATTTAAACTCGCGGGTTGACTGCGTGAATGAGTTTGAGATTCCTAGAGATTATGAATGTTTTCGCACCGAGGAAGAACGAATTTAGTAGAATATTCAGAGAGGGAGTGACGCCCCGCGGAGTAGGGTACCAGCCAGTGAAGCTAATGTTATCTGAAAGAGGCTAAGATCTCTGACCTTTTGATGAAGTTTCCTTCTCTCGAAGCTTTTTGTACGAGTTTTCGTTTTGGTTGGGAGGCGAGAAACCTCATGCGTAGAGGAAGCTTTTTGATCGCTGTGTGCAACTCGAGAGTAGCGAGATTTCTTATCGTCCAAACTGGCGAAGCTTGGGAACCCTTGGGTTCCAAGTGGACGGCGCTTGCATGTGGTCATTTTCACGAGTTTGCCGTGGCCTCACGTGAGGCTGTCTTTTGTAAGAGGTCTACTCCTTCGACACATATTTCGCCCATTCAAAATGAACGTATATAAATTGCGGTTGTTCGCTGTTAGAGCAAAACGCAATCGGATGTGTAACACTAGAAGTTCTAGAGCAAAGAAATCGAAGTAGGCGCGTTGTATCCTACAATGTCTTAGCTGACTTTGTGATGGTAAGCCTACTTAGTACGAGTGAATTAGTTGAGCCAGTGGTATGGTAGTCGGTTAACTAATCATCTTATGAAGCTACTCCCCAGGGAGTAAAGACTGAAGTCATTTGGATCTCTCCTAGAACTATGTCATTAAACTATGAGCTAGAGATCTATCTTCTGTCGTGGAAATGCTTACGTGTTAGAATGGCCGTTGCAGCAACTGACACTTATCAGGCGCGTAATAACCATAGACCTTACAGCACCATTAATGTATGGTTGATCTATAGTTTATTATACCACTGCATTGCTGAGTCGGTGATCGTTCTCTCCAAAGTCCTAAGAAGTCGACTGGTAAAAAAACAGGGTTATCTTTATTCAGGTTCAAGGTTAGAGAGGAGGGATTTATAGAATTTTCTCATTGGATTAGGTAATAAAAAAAATGGCATTTTAATTACAAATAATGCAATAATAAAGTAAAAAGAGGAATAATACCACATAATAAAACAATCTTTTCACTCTTCAAAAGAAATGAAAAAAAACGGGAAAATTATGGGGCGGTCCCGAAACACTAATTAAATGTGTAAGTGTTCCGATATTGAAAGCCTTGAGGGGGGGGGGGGTACTGCTCTCATCAGATAGCCAATCACAACACAGCTGTCTTTTCCTCTCCCCTTCACACACACAACATATTTACTCTTCCCTTCCTGGAACCCGCTGAAGGGATATTCATATCCATTTACCCATGAGGCGGAACCCGTGCCTCGCACCCCACTACGAACTAGAAAGAATTATCTGCTTGCTAGTTGCTGTAAAAAAAACCCTTCCCCCTACTCCCCCGAGGACTAGCCATTGGTCCCCGCTGTTTTTGTGGCAATTGTCCTTCTGATCCTTATGGGAATTCCTAACTAGCTTTCCTTGATTAGTAATTAGCGTGGCTTAATGAGATGACAAAGACCGTCGTCGAAATTCACCGTCTTTTGTCAACTTTCACTGGAATGGATTCGGACTCACGGGATCCTCTGACGAGAGAAGGAAAAACGCTATGTTGACTTAATGTGGAGAAAAAAACACGACTTTTGGTGGTTTACTGTCTTTTTTAAATTGTACGTTGATATTTTAGTGGCAATTTTGATATTTTAGTTGCAATATCGCTACCATTTTAGTGTCACTTTCGCTAACATCTCAGTGGCAATGTTGTTAAAACTTGAATGCCAAATTCGTTAAAATTTCAGTACCAATTTAGCTGACATATTAGTGGTAATTTGGTTAACATCTCTGTGGCAATGTCGCGAAAATTGTAATGCAAATTTCAATAACATTTGAGTGGCAAATTCTCTAACAACTCTGTGTCTAAGAGGAAATCATTTTATAAGTAAAACGAGAGGGGTTTCTTGCTACTCTCAAAAGAGAGGGTGTTCTAAGTATTTATCTGAGGTGTACATACATGGTGTGCTGGCTGCAAGGGAGAAGTTCCTCCATAACCACCTGTTCTTATTCCATGAGTGACAGAGGATTTGGACAAATGTGAAACTATGAAGAAGAAAAATGAACACGATCTCCAGAGGTTTCTTTCGGAGCCTACCAATCCACCTACCTAATCTTCTTACTTAGAAGGCTAGCCTATCTTAATCTTAATTAAATGCGTTCCTTCCTAAATACATAATTAAATACACCAACATAACCTAACCTATCTGATTAATGTCAACCAGGTTAAATAGAAGAGAATAGTCGGCGTCTCGCGCGCGAGGAATTCATGGGAGAGGAATTCACTGAAAAGGAGAAGCGACAATGTACGGCCTTCATTCCCTGCCTTGCTTCTCCCCTTTCGTTCTTTTTTTCTACTTCATTGCCTTCCTTCAAAGTCCTCTTCATTCCCTGTTTGCTTCTCTCCTTTCGTTTTTTTTCTACTTCATTGCCTTCCTTCCCACTCCTCTTCATTCCCTGCCTTGCTTCTCCCCTTTCGTTCTTTTTTCCTACTTCATTGCCTTCCTTCCCACTCCTCTTTATTCCCTACCTTGCTCCTCTCCTTTCGTTCTTTTCTTTTTTCTACTTCATTGCCTTCCTTTCCACTCCTCTTCATTCCCTGCCTTGCTTCTCCGCTTTCGTTTTTTTTCTACTTCATTGCCTTCCTTCCCACTCCTCTTTATTCCTTGCCTTGCTTCTCCCCTTTCGTTTTTTTTCCTACTTCATTGCCTTCCTTCCCACTCCTCTTTAATCTCTACCTTGCTCCTCTCCTTTCGTTCTTTTCTTTTTTCTAATTCATTGCCTTCCTTCCCACTCCTCTTTATTCCTTGCCTTGCTTCTCCTCTTTCGTTCTTTTTTCTTACTTCACTGCCTTCCTTCCCACTCCTCTTCATTCGTTGCCTTGCTTCTCCCCTTTCGTTCTTTTTTCCTACTTCATTGCCTTCCTTCCCACTCCTCTTTATTCCCTACCTTGCTCCTCTCCTTTCATTCTTTGTTTTTTTCTACTTCATTGCCTTCCTTCCCACTCCTCTTTATTCCCTGCCTTGCTTCTCCCCTTTCGTTCTTTTTTCTTACTTCACTGCCTTCCTTCCCACTCCTCTTCATTCCCTGCCTTGCTTCTCCCCTTTCGTTCTTTTTTCCTACTTCATTGCCTTCCTTCCCACTCCTCTTTATTCCCTACCTTGCTCCTCTCCTTTCGTTCTTTTCTTTTTTAAAACTTCATGGCCTTCCTTCCCACTCCTCTTTAATCCCTACCTTGCTCCTCTCCTTTCGTTCTTTTTTTTCTACCTTATTGCCTTCCTTCCCACTCCTCTTTATTCCCTACCTTGCTCCTCTCCTTTCGTTCTTTTCTTTTTTCTACTTCATTGCCTTCCTTCCCACTCCTCTTTATTCCCTACCTTGCTCCTCTCCTTTCGTTCTTTTCTTTTTTCTACTTCATTGCCTTCCTTCCCACTCCTCTTTAATCCCTACCTTGCTCCTCTCCTTTCGTTCTTTCCTTTTTCTACTTCATTGCCTTCCTTCCCACTCCTCTTTATTCCTTGCCTTGCTTCTCCCCTTTCGTTCTTTTTTCTTACTTCACTGCCTTCCTTCCCACTCCTCTTCATTCCCTGCCTTGCTCCTGTCCTTTCGTTCTTTTCTTTTTTCTACTTCATTGCCTTCCTTCCCACTCCTCTTTATTCCCTACCTTGCTCCTCTCCTTTCGTTCTTTGATTTTTTCTACTTCATTGCCTTCCTTCCCACTCTTTTTTAATCCCTACCTTGCTCCTCTCCTTTCGTTCTTTTCTTTTTCTACTTCATTGCCTTCCTTCCCACTCCTCTTTATTCCTTGCCTTGCTTCTCCCCTTTCGTTCTTTTTTCTTACTTCACTGCCTTCCTTCCCACTCCTCTTCATTCCCTGCATTGCTAATTCCCTTTCGTTCTTTTTTTCCTACTTCATTGCCTTCCTTCCCACTCCTCTTTATTCCCTACCTTGCTCCTCTCCTTTCGTTCTTTTCTTTTTTCTACTTCATTGCCTTCCTTCCAAACTCCTCTTTAATCCCTACCTTGCTCCTCTCCTTTCGTTCTTTTTTTTCTACCTTATTGCCTTCCTTCCCACTCCTCTTTAATCTCTACCTTGCTCCTCTCCTTTCGTTCTTTTCTTTTTTCTACTTCATTGCCTTCCTTCCCACTCCTCTTTATTCCCTACCTTGCTCCTCTCCTTTCGTTCTTTTCTTTTTTCTACTTCATTGCCTTCCTTCCCACTCCTCTTTAATCCCTACCTTGCTCCTCTCCTTTCGTTCTTTCCTTTTTCTACTTCATTGCCTTCCTTTCCACTCCTCTTTATTCCTTGCCTTGCTTCTCCCCTTTCGTTCTTTTTTCTTACTTCACTGCCTTCCTTCCCACTCCTCTTCATTCCCTGCCTTGCTCCTGTCCTTTCGTTCTTTTCTTTTTTCTACTTCATTGCCTTCCTTCCCACTCCTCTTTATTCCCTACCTTGCTCCTCTCCTTTCGTTCTTTGATTTTTTCTACTTCATTGCCTTCCTTCCCACTCTTTTTTAATCCCTACCTTGCTCCTCTCCTTTCGTTCTTTTCTTTTTCTACTTCATTGCCTTCCTTCCCCCTCCTCTTTATTCCTTGCCTTGCTTCTCCCCTTTCGTTCTTTTTTCTTACTTCACTGCCTTCTTCCCACTCCTCTTCATTCCCTGCATTGCTAATTCCCTTTCGTTCTTTTTTTCCTACTTCATTGCCTTCCTTCCCACTCCTCTTTATTCCCTACCTTGCTCCTCTCCTTTTGTTCTTTGATTTTTTCTACTTCATTGCCTTCCTTCCCACTCCTCTTTATTCCTTGCCTTGCTTCTCTCCTTTCGTTCTTTTTTCTTACTTCACTGCCTTCCTTCCCACTCCTCTTCATTCCCTGCCTTGCTTCTCCTTTTTCGTTCTTTTTTCCTACTTCATTGCCTTCCTTCCCACTCCTCTTTATTCCCTACCTTGCTCCTCTCCTTTCGTTCTTTTCTTTTTTCTACTTCATTGCCTTCCTTCCCACTCCTCTGTATTCCCTACCTTGCTCCTCTCCTTTCGTTCTTTTATTTTTTCTACTTCATTGCCTTCTTTCCCACTCCTCTTTAATCCCTACCTTGCTCCTCTCCTTTCGTTCTTTTCTTTTTTCTACTTCATTGCCTTCCTTCCCACCACCTCTTTAATCCCTACCTTGCTCCTCTCCTTTCGTTCTTTTTTTTCTACCTTATTGCCTTCCTTCCCACTCCTCTTTAATCCCTACCTTGCTCCTCTCCTTTCGTTCTTTTCTTTTTTCTACTTCATTGCCTTCCTTCCCACTCCTCTGTATTCCCTACCTTGCTCCTCTCCTTTCGTTCTTTTATTTTTTCTACTTCATTGCCTTCCTTCCCACTCCTCTTTATTCCCTACCTTGCTCCTCTCCTTTCGTTCTTTTCTTTTTTCTACTTCATTGCCTTCCTTCCCACTCCTCTGTATTCCCTACCTTGCTCCTCTCCTTTCGTTCTTTTATTTTTTCTACTTCATTGCCTTCTTTCCCACTCCTCTGTATTCCCTACCTTGCTCCTCTCCTTTCGTTCTTTTATTTTTTCTACTTCATTGCCTTCTTTCCCACTCCTCTTTAATCCCTACCTTGCTCCTCTCCTTTCGTTCTTTTCTTTTTTCTACTTCATTGCCTTCCTTCCCACCACCTCTTTAATCCCTACCTTGCTCCTCTCCTTTCGTTCTTTTCTTTTTTCTACTTCATTGCCTTCCTTCCCACTCCTCTGTATTCCCTACCTTGCTCCTCTCCTTTCGTTCTTTTATTTTTTCTACTTCATTGCCTTCCTTCCCACTCCTCTTTATTCCCTACCTTGCTCCTCTCCTTTCGTTCTTTTCTTTTTTCTACTTCATTGCCTTCCTTCCCACTCCTCTGTATTCCCTACCTTGCTCCTCTCCTTTCGTTCTTTTCTTTTTTCTACTTCATTGCCTTCCTTCCCACTCCTCTTTATTCCCTACCTTGCTCCTCTCCTTTCGTTCTTTTTTTCCTACTTCATTGCCTTCCTTCCCACTCCTCTTTATTCCCTACCTTGCTCCTCTCCTTTTATTCTTTTCTTTTTCTACTTCATTGCCTTCCTTCCCACTCCTCCTTATTCCTTGCCTTGCTTCTCCCCTTTCGTTCTTTTTTCTTACTTCACTGCCTTCCTTCCCACTCCTCTTCATTCCCTGCCTTGCTTCTCCTTTTTCGTTCTTTTTTCCTACTTCATTGCCTTCCTTCCCACTCCTCTTTATTCCCTACCTTGCTCCTCTCCTTTCGTTCTTTTCTTTTTTCTACTTCGTTGCCTTCCTTCCCACTCCTCTGTATTCCCTACCTTGCTCCTCTCCTTTCGTTCTTTTCTTTTTTCTACTTCATTGCCTTCCTTCCCACTCCTCTTTAATCCCTACCTTGCTCCTCTCCTTTCGTTCTTTTCTTTTTTCTACTTCATTGCCTTCCTTCCCACTCCTCTTTATTCCTTTCCTTGCTTCTCCCCTTTCGCTCTTTTTTCTTACTTCACTGCCTTCCTTCCCACTCCTCTTCATTCCCTGCCTTGCTTCTCCCCTTTCGTTCTTTTTTCCTACTTCATTGCCTTCCTTCCCACTCCTCTTTATTCCCTACCTTGCTCCTCTCCTTTCGTTCCTTTCTTTTTTCTACTTCATTGCCTTCCTTCCCACTCCTTTTTATTCCCTGCCTTGCTTCTCCCCTTTCGTTCTTTTCTTTTTTTTCCTTCATTGCCTTCCTTCCCACTCCTCTTTATTCCCTGCCTTGCTTCTCCTCTTTCGTTCTTTTCTTTTTTATACTTCATTGCCTTCCTTCTCACTCCTTTTTATTACCTGCCTTGCTTCTCCCCTTCCGTTCTTTTCTTTTTTATACTTCATTGCCCTCCTTCCCACTCCTATTCATTACCCTCCTTTCCTCTTTCCTTTATTTCTTTCCCTAGATTTCCATTTCGTTCCCTCCCTTTCCTCTCGCTTTCTTTCCCACTCCTTCTTATCACCTTCGTTCTTTTCCTTTCCATTTTCCGTTCGTTTTTTGCCTCTCCTTTTCCCCTTCGTTCGTTTCCTTAGATTTCCCCTTTCGTTCACCTCTTTCCCTTTCCCACTCTTTCCCGTACTTTCCTCTCTCCTTTATTCTTTTCATGTCTCCCTTCGTTCCTTTCCTTTCCTCTGCTTCTTCGTTCTATTCATTTTCTCTCTCCCCTTCGTTAGCTTTCTTTCCTTTCTTCTTTATTGTCCCTTCATTTCCTCTCCTTTTCGTTATTTTCCTTTCCTCTCTCATTTATTCCCTTCATTTCCTCTCCCTTTCGTTACTTTCCTTTCCTCTCCCATTTATTCCATTCCTTTCCCCTCGGCTTCGATCGCTTCCCTTTCTCTTCTTCTCTGTTATTCTTTCTTCTTTTCCTTTCCCTTCGGCTTCGTTCGCTTCCCTTCCTCTTCTTCTATGTTATTCTTTCTTCTTTTCCTTTCCTCGTCTACCTAAATCCTGTGTCCACACCCCCACATACACATACATACACGCACCAGGGGGTATTTTTCAACGACCTTAGGTATTCACTTCCATTCTCTTCCACACCTACACCTATAGGTGAAAGTGTTATGAGAGTTGCGAAGTCACAGGCCCGTAGCGCTTGAAGTAGTCTCCTCTAGACTACTTTTTCACTTCGACTAATTTTACCACGAACATCTTTTTAACATTTTGCCGGCGGAAACACACATATGAGGACACACATGGTTATATACCACGCACACACAAACAACTCAGAGATACACACAATGATACATACCACACACACAACACCCTCAAAGCTACACACATGAATACATAACACACACACGCTAGCCACTCAGAGATACACACATTGATTTATACTACGCACACAAATCACCCAGAGATACGCAAAAAGATACATACTACACACATAAACAACTCAGAGATACACACATGCATACATACCACACATAAACCACTGAGAGATACATACAAGGATATATACCAGTCATACAAACCACTCAGAGATACACACATGGATATATACAAAGCACACAAACCACTCAAAGATCCCCACATGGATACATGCCCCGTACACAAACCTCTCAAAGTTACACACATGGATGCATAATACGCACACAAACCACTCTGAGATACAACCATGGACACATCACTCACACGGATACACAACAGACACATCAGTCGGATACACACAGGACGCACTACTCATATATATACACATACCACTAACACCTGCACACAGAGATACATACCCACCACATAGTGCATCCAAATACACGTATTGACACATACCATTCTCACTGATACGCTCACGACACACACTCACACACATACACACACAGGAGCAATTTTGGAGTGGGGATTCGATCCCTCGACAAAGGCGACTCCGCACCTCTGAGAGTCCCCAGCCCTCCTTCATTGAGTCACCTCTCCTATTAGTCACCTCCTCCCATGAATGGGATCCTCCTGACCCCGATTCTTCCCCCTCTATACCCATCACCCCAATTTTGAGCCTCCCCCCCCCACACACACACTCCGTGCCGTCACCTTGAATTCATCGAGGCGCGACGGACCTGAGACGGTCGATTGCATGGGACGGGTCGCGAACGACGCTCAATACCTGGACTCATTAGAGGAGGTATGAGGTATGGGGTATGGGTTTGTCTGTCTATCTGAGGGTATGTCTGTCTATCAACCTCTGTCTGTTTTGGATGGTTTGTTTGGCTATCTGCATGTTGGTTTGTATGTGTTACTGTGTATCTGTAGGTGTTTTTGTTTGTCTATTTTGTCGGTATTCTATTTGTCTATTTGTCGGTGTTTCTGTTTGTCTATCTTTCGGTGTTTTGTGTTTGCCTATCTGTTGGTGTTTCTGTTTGCCTATTTGTCGGTTTTTGTGTTTGCCTATCTGTCGGTGTTTCTGTTTGTCTATCTTTTAGTGTTGTTTCTGTTTGTCTAATTTTTGGTGTTTCTGTTTGTCTATCTGTCGGTGTTTCTGTTTGTCTATCTGTCTGTGTTTCTGTTTCTCTATCTGTTGGTGTTTCTGTTTGTCTATCTGTCGGTGTTTCTGTTTTCCTATCTGTGTCTCTCATTCAAACTCTCCTTGTTCATTTAGAACAAATAGGGATAAAGATAGACATACAGCTACGCACACATACACACACTCTCTTAACCCCGAAAGAGAGAGAGAGAGAGAGAGAGAGAGAGAGAGAGAGAGAGAGAGAGAGAGAAACAAACAGACAGACAAAAGATAAAGATTACACATAAAATAAGAAGAAAAACAAAGAGAGGAACAAGAAGAATTGATTCCTCTTAAATATCGAATTAATTCAATAAATTCCACCATATCATTTTTTTCATAAGCCCACGTTTCCACACACAAACACTCGCTATTCAATACACTTACTTTTTGCCCATTCTGACCACTTAATAATCCTCTTATACTCTCTAAATACCCCTTTAATTTAAAAAAAAAGAAGACCGGGGACCCCATTTGTCCAGATCACCGTCGTCAACGATGAATACCCCTTCGTAAAGTATTATAAATACCCCTCTTAGCCAGCCGACCCGTCACTATAGCAACGAAGACCTCTCCTATCCGGCTAATGACAGGCGATTTTTTCAATGTACTCCGAGGCCATTCATTGCAGGGACCATGATTGAGTTCTCAGGGCGACCCTTACCGGCTCTGGAAGGGGGAAGGGGGGAAGGGGCGATTGGGAGCAGGGGGAATGGGGAAGGGGGTCTGGAGGATGGGTACGAGGTGTGGGGCCCAGATTTATGGCTGGTCTCAGAGGGTGTCTATCCGGTGCCTGTTCCTGTTGGGCCGTTTGTTGAGCTCATAATCCATCGTCTGTGAATAAATTATTTTTATTAGCATTATCATTATTATTATTACAATTATTATTATTATTTTATTATAATTAGTAGTAGGAGGATATGGTGTAGTTTTGCATGAGTGATAAACAGTGGGTATGTAGGTTGCATGTGGCATTATGCATACATAGGCTTAATATTGAGCAGCAGCGCAGCCTCGCCTCTTCGGACTCCAGAGGAGGCAACGCATAAATCCTACAGAAGGAGCCTCATTCACACTTACGAACAAACGACCTAATGGCTCGGAGCTTGTACCCCCGCAAAAGGGTGTCTGGTGTAACATAGACAACTAAAAAGAGCCGCTGACAGATGAAGGAAGACGTGCCCTCCATACCCCCACGCCCTCAGTTATGCACTCCACTTTCTTCAATGTCCGCATAGCTTCCCCTCGTTGGTTTTCGATTTAAATTAAAAGTAAAATTTGAGGGGCTCATGTATACCCCCAGTGGATATTAGTCTCTAAACGAAGTGGGGGGGGAGCTCAGGCTGAACAGAAGAAAATACGCGAGAGGTTAGGGGGGGCAGAGGAAGCAGGACTCATTTGTTCCTAGGGATCTATAAAAAATCTCATCCGAATATAGGAATTCTATTTAAAAGGGTATGATAAATTCACCTATTATTTAAAAGGGATAATAAATACCCCCAATATTTAAAGGGGATGATAAATAACCCATTATTTAAAAGGGAAAATATACCTCATTATTTAAAAAGGATGATAAATACCCCTGATATTTAAAAGGAATGATAAATAACCCATTATTTAAAAGGGATAATAAATACCCCTTCATTTAAAAGGGATGATAAATACCCCATTATTCAAAAATGGATAATAAATAACCCATTATTTAAAAGGGACAAATAAATACCTTCATTATTTAAACAGAATAATGAATACCCCCTT
Source organism: Ceratothoa steindachneri (assembly GCA_963969495.1). Lineage (NCBI taxonomy): Eukaryota > Metazoa > Arthropoda > Malacostraca > Isopoda > Cymothoidae > Ceratothoa > Ceratothoa steindachneri. The sequence goes on from OZ018327.1 coordinate 32,070,202, forward strand.
ATTTAAAAGGGATATTAAATACCCCATTATTTAAAAAGGATGATAATACACCATTAGTTAAAATGGATAATAAATACCTCCATTATTTAAAAGGGATGATAAATACCTTCATTATTTATAAGAGGATAATAAATACCCTCATTATAGAGGCATTTCTACAGCCTATGGCGAACAAGACCTTTGCCCCCCCCAAAAAAAAACCCGTTGCTTATGGGAGAATTGTCCATATGTAGATGATACAATTACTCCAGGAAAATGACAAGCCTCACACACACGAATTAACTACTCGATTTCAGCTGGTTTATAAATACCCTATCACAAGGGGTATTTCACCACTCAAGAGAGAACAACGTGGTTACGCAGAACAAAATACCCCTTCGGTTGAATTTTCCTTGCGAGTGATTGATTGATTGGTGTAATAAGTGGTGAAAATGTGTAGTAGATGTAGATAGATATGAAGAAAATTTGTATTTGTCCTGGTGCAGAGGGCATCCCAGGTGTCTTACTTGTTTCTGTTTCTCTCTTGATCCTCCACTTACGTTGGTGTCAGCGTTTAGCTAACATTTTTGTAGTTGTTAACTACTCTTGCCTTTTTTTGCTTATTTCTTTATTGTTAACTTTTTCTTTAATTATATATATATATATATATATATATATATATATATATATATATATATATATATATATATATATATATATATATATATATATATAAATAAATTTATCTAGATAAATCTAATTCCTCCGTCTTTTCCTTATGTGGATAATATTCTTTTCTCGAGTTTGGCATAGGTTTCTTAAAGACGCCATACTAGGAAAATACCCCAATAAAGACCAGTATTTGTGCAATGTGAACATATATTATTGCACCCTAAATACCCTCACACATTGGTATCTCGCCCTTCAATAGGGAACTATCTCATCACCTAGAACAAAATACCCCTTCGGGGGAATTTTCCTTATGTGGATAATACTCGTTTCTCGAGTTTGGCAAGGGGTTTCCTTAAAGACGCCTTACTAGGGAAAGACCTCAATAAAGACATCAGTATTTTGGGCGACGTGAACGCCCATTAACGCAGCCTGAGCGAACAGTTTTGCCCAGACTACCGTAAAAACTCTGCGGTGGGCGTCGTTGGCAGTTCATTGAGGATCCAATCTGGCCAAGCGGTTGGTGTAATTGGCGCCAACAGAGGGCTTCGTTTACATGGCGGTGCCTCCGGGCGGACACTAAATCCATCTCCCTATGAATAAAACATATCAAAAAGGTTCGGGCCTAATTATAGTACCTTTCCTTCGGGAATTTATGACGCTTAAGGATTTTCTCTCTTTTTCTCCTCGTCGTATCGGGTTCCTTTCCTCCTTGAATCGTTTCACAGTACCTGTTTTTCGAAGGGGAGGTCAAATATTTACCATTGAAATTTCCTTTTAACAAGAGAGATCTTTATATTCGTTCTTCCTTCTATGAAGCATAAGGTGTAATCCGAAGGGGAGTAGAGTTAGGAATTGTTTCCTCTCGTAGATAGGTGAAAAGGCGAGTAAAAATATTTATCATATCCCCACTACAAATATGTTTCTATTAGGTAGCTGTAGAATTTATAGGGGCTTTTATTTAGAATTGGGGGAAATTTTAAGGAAAATAAATTAGGGATGGGAGGAATAATTACAATATCCTTTAAATTGTTCAAAATTTAGTTAAGAATTAATTTTCCTATTCCTTTGACAACAACCTGAAAACCATAATTCATTCATGGATTTTCTCTTTAAATTTACCATCAATAGTATCTTATTCATATACCATATATCTTCTACGTACTTTTAGCATTTTTTTTAGTCGTTTTTACGCGACTCTATAAATTACTATGTCGATCAGTAGGTCAGTCGATCGGATGGAAATCATTTCACTTTTCAATGAGTTTTTGGGCAATAAAATCATAACTATTCGGCCGACTTTAACGAAATTTGAAACCCTTATGTTGTTTTACATTCTCTTTCGAATGATATAATTGTCAAGGTCCTCTCAAGGTTAGTCTAGCAATTATTTGGTAATAACATCATAACTATTCGGCCGATTCTAACGAAATTTGAAACCCTTATGTTGTTATACGTTTTCTTCCGATTGAGATAATTCCCAAGATCCACACAAGCTTAGTCCACGATATATTAAAAGTTTAAAAGGGTCATATGGTCATAAGTCAGAAAAATTAGGAGTGTACGCGACCTGGGTTTGTTGACCTTATTTAAAGTTACTTCAACTTCTATTTCTCCCGTTGAAGTGACGGTGGTGGTGGCTTACCATCAATATTCTTAATGGTTTGATTCAGGTAATGTATTTAAGATATACCTTGTTCAGGTGTGCAAGGTCTATCGGCCCCGAGAATCTACCTGAATTCCCGCCAAATTAACGATCAAAATAGGTCAACGTAAGATATGACCTCATTTAATTAATTTGAATAAAAATTTACCTTTAGCTTTAAATATAGACTAATATTAGAATTTCCACCCTTGATGAGTTCTAACCCGATTCTAGTGTCAGATAATTAAAGGGCAGTATTCCCTTTTTAGGGCAAGATCAATTTAGGTTAACAGATCAATTATCTTACTTTCTTCCACTAAAAAGGAATTTCTTTGCCTTTATATGTAGGGGATATTTTGCCTACATTTCTCAAAACCACCAAAGTATTAGAAATACTTTCAGAATTACAAAATTAATTAAACTAAACACCAATATTATTGGATTAAAGTGGTACACACGGTGATAATGAATGAAAAACAAAAACATTGACAAAGAACGATTTTTTTACTTAAAACAAAAACATTGAGAAAGAACGATTTTTGATTAAACTCGCTCCATCCTTCACCTGTACAAAGACAAAATATTACTTTAAAACATTCCTTAAATTCAAAATGAAAGAGAGAAAATAAAATAACGTAAAAAAGAGAAAGACTGAAGGGCACAAAAAAATGTTATTTCTTTTCCAGGGACGCGCCAATAATTTTACAAAATTTGAATGGTTTTATCTTATTAAATGCGCGACTAAAGAACATTTTGCCATCTTTATTGAAGAGACGATGATCATCCCATCTTTGTTGTTTGGTTTCTCGTTTTATTTCTATTTTCATTCATCAATTCTCCCAATTTAATTTTTATTAATATATTCATTCAGTAATTCCCCGTAGTTAATTTTTATTACTAAATTCTTTCATTAATTCCCCCATTTTAATTTTTATTCCTATATTAATTTATTAATTCCCCCAATTTAATTTTATTTATAATTATTCATCAAATAACCCAATTTAATTTTTATTAATATATTAATTCATTGATTATTCCAATTTATTTTAATTTCTATATTCAGTGATCGATTCCACTAATTTAATTTTTATTAATATGTTGTTTATTGATTATTCCAATATAATGTTGATTTCTATATTCATTCATTAATTTCCCCTATTTAATTTTGATTTCTATATTAATTAATTAATTAACACAATTTAATTTTGATTCCTATATTGATTCATTAATCTTACCCATTTTATTTTTCGGGCACTCTATAATTCAGCTGCTTTAATGTGTTCCTGTCCCCAAATATTCTAGTGAGAGGCTGAACGAGGCTCTGGGCAGCACGACCAACACAGTTGTTAGAATCCAATGCAGGAGGAAGCGATTGCCGGGATCCTTCCTACATTCAACCTGCATTCTAGGACTTCTAATTAAGGTTTACCGGCCTCCCCGAAGGTTTTATCTAGCAATTAATCATCTTCCAAATTTTAATCGATTAAATTACTCACTTTATTGCCGTATTATAAAATGGGACATTTCATGTTGTAAAATCTCTGTCTGTCTGTCTCTCCCCCCTTTTCTGTCTCTCTGTCTCTCTTTGTCTCACTTTCTCTGTCTGTCTGTTTCTCTTTGTCTCACTTTCTCTGTCAATCTATCTGTCTGTCTCTCTCTCTATCTCTCTTTCTTCTATTCTGTCTTTCTCTCTTTTATGTCTGCCTCTCTCTTTCTCTGCCTGTTTTCTCCCTTTTCTGTCTGCCTGTCTCTCTCTCTTTCTTTCTGTCTGTATCTCTCTCTCTCTCTCTCTCTCTCTCTTTTTCCATTAAACAATCTGTCTCTTTTGCATCCGTTTCCTCGTCTCTTTCACACCCTGATTCCACACTCCCACTCTCTCGCTGGTCACTGTCTTCATACACGCCTTTAGGAAGGCTACACCGGGTGTGTTTAGTCATCTGATGGGGATCCGATTCGAGTTCGCTTTGCGACGGCTCTTGCGATCCGGGGTTCGGACCGCACGGTATATTAAAGGGCTACGCTGAGCTAGAGGTTAGACCACTACTATCACCACCCTTACTATCACCAATAACATCCTCCGCCACAACTACCACTACCGCTTACATCCCCACCCTCCCACTACCCCCCATTCCCTCATGTGGACGTGCCGACGAGAGGATTCTGCTTCCGCCCGCATCCTGGGATGGGCCCCTCGTGCTAAAATGATCCCTGCCTCGATAAAGGACTCATTTTGAGTTCACCCTACTGAGATCAATTATTCCAATGAGATCATTCCGCTGAATTCGCCCCACGTAGATCGTCTAACCGAATTCACCCCAACACTGAGATAATCCTAATAAGTTTATCCAACTGAGATCATTCTACTGAATGCACCTCACTGAGATCATCTCAACGAGTTCATCCCACTGAGATCATTCTACTGAATGCACCTCACTGAGATCATCTCAACGAGTTCATCCCACTGAGATCACCCAAATGACTTAATCTCACTGAATTCGTCACACTGTTATCGTCTCGCCGAGTTCACCCCACTGAGATCATCCCACTGAAATCATCCGTATGAGGTTATCTCGCCGGGTTCACCCCCACTGAGATAATCTCAACGAGTTCATCCAACTGAGATCGTCCCAGTGAATTCACCCCACTGATATCATCTCACCGAGTTCACCCCACTAAAATCATCCGTATGAAATTGTTTCGCCGAGTTCACCCCCACTAATATAATCCCAACGAGTTCATCCAACTGAGAAGATCATCCCAGTGAATTCGCCCCACTGATATCATCTCACTGAGTTCACCCTACTGAGATCCCGCAATTTAGTCCAACTTACTAAATCACCCCCCCAATGGGATGACTCCAGAAATATGCATCAAATAATTTAAATTGGTACTAAAAACTACTGTCCCCTTTAAACTAATTGGAAGACAATCTTTGGGTGCTGATTTTACCCAATTAATATACTCCGCCCCATTAATTCTACTTTATTGGGTGGTTAGTTGAAAGGTCGTTGAAAAGAACATTGTATTCTCTCTTAATTTTGCGTATCTGTTCACTGTTCTTAAAGTTCTTTCCTGTCTGCTCTCATCACTTTTTTTGTGTCTATTCAAAGTACTTTGCTGTCTGTTCTCAAAGGCTTCCGAGTTATTTCCTCTCAGAGTTCTTCCTAGTCTGTTCTCAAAGGCTTTAGAGTTATTTGATCTCAGAGTTCTTCTTAGTCTGTTCTCAAAGACTTCCGAGTTATTTCCTCTCAGATATCTTCTTAGTCTGTTCTCAAAGGCTTTCGAGTGATTTCCTCTTAGAGTTCTTCTTAGTCTGTTCTCAAAGGCTTCCGAGTTATTTCCTCTCAGAAATCTTCTTAGTCTGTTCTCAAAGTCTTCTGAGTTATTTCCTCTCAGAAATCTTCTTAGTCTGTTCTCAAAGGCTTTCGAGTGATTTCCTCTTAGAGTTCTTCTTAGTCTGTTCTCAAAGTCTTCCGAGTTATTTCCTCTCAGAAATCTTCTAAGTCTGTTCTCAAAGTCTTTCGAGTTATTTCCTCTCAGAGTTCTTCTTAGTCTGTTCTCAAAGGCTTCCGAGTTATTTCCTCTCAGAAATCTTCTTAGTCTGTTCTCAAAGGCTTTCGAGTGATTTCCTCTTAGAGTTCTTCTTAGTCTGTTCCCAAAGGCTTCCGAGTTATTTCCTCTCAGAAATCTTCTTAGTCTGTTCTCAAAGTCTTCCGAGTTATTCCCTCTCAGAAATCTTCTTAGTCTGTTCTCAAAGGCTTTCGAGTGATTTCCTCTCAGAGTTCTTCTTAGTCTGTTCTCAAAGGCTTCCGAGTTATTTCCTCTCAGAAATCTTCTTAGTCTGTTCTCAAAGTCTTCCGAGTTATTTCCTCTCAGAAATCTTCTTAGTCTGTTCTCAAAGTCTTTCGAGTTATTTCCTCTCAGAGTTCTTCTTAGTCTGTTCTCAAAGGCTTTCAAGTTATTTCGTCTCAGAGTTCTTCTTAGTCTGTTCTCAAAGGCTTTCGAGTTATTTCCTCTCAGAAATCTTCTTAGTCTGTTCTCAAAGGCTTTCGAGTTATTTCCTCTCAGAAATCTTCTTAGTCTGTTCTCAAAGGCTTTCGAGTTATTTCCTCTCAGAGTTCCTCTTAGTCTGTTCTCAAAGGCTTTCGAGTTATTTCCTCTCAAAGTTCTTCTTAGTCTGTTCTCAAAGGCTTTCGAGTTATTTCCCCTCAGAGTTCTTCTTAGTCTGTTTTCAAAGTTTTTTACTTTAATAAATTTCTGTTGTATTTTTGCTAAATTTCTTCCATGTCTATTTTTAAAGTTCTTAAAATTAGTTTAAGGCTTTTGAAAGTTCTTCTCTGTCTATATGCAAATATCCTTCTTTCCTCTATATTCTTAAATGACTTTTGAGAAAAAAAACTTTGCCCAGTCGGTTTTTAAAGTTTCCTGTCTTTTCTCAAAGTCTGTCCTTTCTGTTTTTAAAGTTTGTTCTTATCTTAAAGATGTTTTCTGTCATTTTTTTTAAGAGAATGATTTCTGTCTGTTTTCAAAGCTTTGTATTGTATTTTTTAAAAAGTTTTCATAATGATTTAAAAATTTGTCTGTCTGGATTCAAAGATTTCTGTCTCGAAGTTCTAGAAATCTTGTTTTTTTATCAGTTCCTTTATTTTTGTATCTAGAGATCATTTCTGTCTGTTCCGGAAGATATGACTTGTATTTTTTAAGAGTTATTCCTCTCTATTTAAACTAGATCTTTGCCTATGGTAAAGGTTCTTTCTAGTTGCCGAGTCTTTTATAAAAGGTAATTGTCACCTAGTCACAATTACACCAGGTCCTGAAATTACGATTATATTATTATTATTAGTAGTAGTAGTATTTAATTGTTTATGAAGTAAAAAGAAAACTAAAGAGTGTATCTTGTCCAAAAAGTGACTAGAGAAAGTGTGGAAGATATGAGAAAGGGTAAATGTTTGAGAGATGCCCGATTAGCGAAAAGAGGAGAATACTAGGTGGGCAAGGAAGCGTGCTCGCCTAACTCTTAAAATAGTAATACAAAAGAGGTTCCTTCGTAGGGTTCTCAGGAAATTGATTTAAATCAATGAGCTTAGTAGCAAATAAGAATTTAAAAGAACTTAGAACAAGCTTAGCGCTGAAAACGAAGTTAGAACTTAAAATTAAGAACTTAGAATCAACTTAGAACTTCAAAACAAAGTTAAAGCTTAGAAGTACTTAGAAATTTAAAACGAAATTAAAATAAACTTCGAACTTAAAACAAACTTTAGAACAAAAAGCGAACTTATCAGTTAGTAGGATCTTATAAATTTGAACGAACTTAGAACTTAAAACGAGCTTAGAGCTTAGAATAAATTTAGAACTTTAGAACATAGGGAAAGTTCATACACTGCGGAGTGAGAATGGCAAAATTCTTAGTTCGGAGTTTGGTGCTCAACAGAGAATCCTGGAATCGAAGAATGTTTGAAAATAACGTCAAAGGATAAACTCGTATATTAGGGTTTCTATTTTGACCATTTTATGCGCAAATCTTTTAATTATTATTATTATTATTTAAAGGTGGGGATAATTGGCGATTGCCTTCAAAGGCATTGCCACCAAAAGGCCAAATCTGGTGGATTTTTTTTTATTAAATCCTTAGCCAGGAACTTTAGGGCCATATTTAGATTTTTTTCCCATTCATTAACGTTTTCTTAGTGTCTGTCGTTCATTTATATTTAAAACGACTAAGTAATACGGGATTTTTTTCTCTTGTTTACTATTATTTTATGGATAAAAATCAAACAACTCTTTGAAGTCATATTTAAATAAGTATTTATTGTATTACTTTAATGATTAATATAATTTCCATCATTTTCTACCATTAGTCTCTGACTTTCTAAGAACTTTGATTAAAAAAAAAAGTTCTTTAAAGTTGTTTCGACCTCTTCTGTTGTTGACATCTTCATTCTCTTCAGGTGATTCGGTAAACTTCTAAAAAGATAGTAATTCGATGGAGATTAGTCAGGTAGGTATGGAGGAAGTCTCATTAGTTCCCAATCAAAATTGTTAACTTTTATATGGTACGAGGGGCGGTCAATAAGTTTTGCGAATCGGTAGGACAAAACAGAGAAAGGGGGATGGCTGTTTGTGGGGGTGTTAGGGCAAGTTATGAAAAGTCAGGACCTGCAGCCGCACGCTCCTGCTTTGTCTATTTAAGAAACAGTAGCTGATCGCAGATCGTCAGTCACAATTCTTTTTAACAATGGAGAAGGTTGAGCACCGCGCAGTGATCAAATTTTTGACCAAGGAAGGCAAGAATGCAAAAGAGATCCATGAACGCATGGTTGCAGTGTACACCGACACCGCCCCTTCCTATGCAACCATTGCTCGCTGGAATAGGGAGTTCCGCCATGGTCGTGAGTCCCTTGAAGATGACCCCCGTCCAGGACGCCCCTCAGACATGACCAACGAGGACAATGTGGCCCGTGTAGAGAGGATGATCCTCGAAAATCGACGGGTAAAGGTCGAAGAAATTGAGCGAGAACTTGGAATATCACATGGAAGTGTTATCAACATCATCCACGACAATTTGGCCATGACCAAGGTCTCTGCCCGTTGGGTCCCTAGAAACCTCACGCCGCATGATCGACTTCAACGTCGTCAAAGTCCACAAGGCCAGAGTTACACAAGCTTCCCTGCGCGATTGCGTATTCGAGGAGCTCAACCATCTCCCCTACAGTCCAGATCTGGCTCCTAGCGACTACTTTTATTCCGCCAGCTCAAGGCTGCACTGCGTGGACGCTGGTTTGGGGGCGATGAAGATGTCCAGCTCGCCGTCCAGGAGCGCATTGAACAGCAGTCGGGAGATTTCTGGTTGTCGGGAATTCGAAGCTTCAGGGACAAGTGGCGCAAGTGCATTGAAGTTGAGGGTAGTTATATTGAAAAATAATAAAACACTTTTCCTCATATCTCGTTTCCTTATATCCGAATTGCAAAACTTATTGACCGCCCCTCGTAGCTATTTCGATATAAGGTCGACCATTGTGTTGATGAAAGAACACTTCTAAAATTGATTAATGAGGGCCTATTTTCTTCAAATGGTTCATGTAAATGGTCCATTTGAATACAATATAACTCTTTCGTGATAATCTGATTTAAGTTAAAAGGTTAAAAATGGATTTTGTCATTCATATCCCACCAAACTCAGAAGAGAATCTTCTTTCGAAGAGGCTCCTGTGGCGACTGAAGAATTACTTTTGCCAAGGACTAAATTCAATTGTCTTGAACAGTGTTTCCCGACCTTTATCCCTTCAGGCCTCACTATAACTTTCCAGAAAAACGTATGGTTCACAAGTGGTTGGAAAAAAGTTTTAAAAAGTATAGCTATTTTTAATATTTTAATTTTAATTATTGAGTACAAAAGAATCTAACATATTTATTGACCACAAAAAATAAACAAACGAAAGGAACTGCTTCGCCACTCCTTACCGGACTAACTTGTGCTTCGTATGCAGACCGTCGCTATTTGGCTTACATCCTATCCGGCTCTGGCAACGGACTTTTGGTCTATTTTTAAGAATGTTTTCAGTACATATTCCTATTACTATATTTTAGGAATGTAACTTTTTTAACAGTTTGAATTTTGGCTTGTGAGTCACCTAGGTATATCTAAAGCTTTTATCCAAGTTCTTTCTAAGATTTTTTTACAGTTCGAAAAATATTCCACAGGGATGGTTTTTCGTAAATTTAAAGTTTTTATCAAAGTACTTTTAAAGATTTATTTACAGTTCGAAAAACATTCCACAGGGATGGTTTTTGGTGAATTTGAAGGTTTTATCAAAGTTCTTTTAAAGATTTATTTACAGTTCGAAAAACATTCCGCACGTATGGTTTTTCGTAAATTTGAAGCTTTTATCAAAGTTTTTTCTAAGATTTATTTACAGTTCGGAAAACTCCGCAGTGATGGTTTTTCGTAAATTTGAAGCTTTTATCCAAGTTCTTTCTAAGATTTATTTACAGTTCGAAAAACTCCGCAGTGATGGTTTTTCTTAAATTCGAAGCCTTTATCAAAGTTCTTTCTAAGAGTTCAGTAAAAATAAATATGATTATCGAATGTTTGGGAATTTTTTAAAACAAATATAAAAATGCATTAAAATTAAGGCATTGTAGTATTTTTTCGCATTTAAAAGCAAATTTGGATGAAAAAGAGAGCTCTGAGGGATTGTTTTATACGTATATCAAAAGATTTGGGGGAAGTGCGAGAATGACCATGTTTGTTACTTAAATTATTCATTTTTTTTGTGGGGGGGGGAACTGGAAACTTTTTGAAAATAAATATGATTATAGAATGTTTTGAAATAAAAAAAAAGATAATTACGATAGTGAAATTCAGATAATAATTTTCTCTCGGTCTCTGTTTTTTTTTCAGATCCATGCTTACTTTCTAGGGCAGGCATTCTTAACCTTGTGCTCTCGAGCACAAGTGTGCTTTCCCTAAAAATATTGTGCGCACTTATCCCCCTTGGATTTGTAATCGCGAGCACAAGCCAGTTTTTTTATTTTTTGAAAATTTACCCGAAAGTGTTAAAAAACACAAATGTAAATGTCTAGAAGCAATAAGTCTAGTTAGTCTCAATCTAGTTTGCTCCTGCCAGGGGCACTTTGGCCGGAAGGGGAGAATTGCTGAAATAGCGGGTGGCGTCGGGATTTTAAGAGGTACTATTTAAAAACGACGCTTCAGTATCTCCCTCCCCATGTGCTTGAAGATACGAACAAAAATCTTTCGTTGTTCGCAATCTTGAATATAGGAGGGTAGCATACATGCGAAAAGTGGGGGAATGGGAGGGATCAAGATGGGCTCTTTTAATCCTCCAGAAAAATACACTCGGACTTACGAACGCGTGAACGCTCGGAGATACGAACGACAAACCGCCTAGTGTCGCGCATGTATAACCTTGGGTATATGGGAGGGGGCCAGATGTGGATAAAGGGGGGGGGGAGTGGGGGTATCATTGGTTATTAATTGGATTCCGAAGGATTGAGGCGGCTATTCGCCATTTCAGGTCTCCCCTCGCAGACAGTCGAGACTCACCCGCCGTCGACAAGTGACGTAGCTTCAGGCGTCTCTTGCCTCTGAGCGCACACGTAGTAAAACACACTCGTAGACACAGCCTAATACAAGTATACACCTAGTCATACACCCATAGGAACGTAGTATAATACAAGTATAAACGTAGTCACACACGCGTATACACGTAATGTAATACAAGTATACACGTAGTGTAATACAAGTATACACGTAGTGTAATATAAGTATATACGTAGTCGCACACGCGTATACAAGTAGTTACACGCGTAGTATAATAAAAGTATACAGGTAGTCGAGTACAAGTATACACGTAGTATAATATAAACATACACGTACTCTCTTGAGACACGTAGAGTCAAACACATACATTGGTAAACGTAATTAAATACACGTCCCCCCCCCTACGGACATGCATCCACATAGTTACACACACATATATCTGTGTATTCACACACATACAGACAGAAGCACGCATACATATACACATCCGCACCTATACACACATTGGTTAAAAGTTGTCCATGAAGAAATTTGAGGAACTATTTAGGAAACAAACACGTAAAAACATACAGACGGACTATCACGTACTATTTTCACCATTCATTCACCCCTAGCCCATTCACCCCCTTTCTCTCGGACACACTCGCACACAACTACATTTACCAGGTTACTTCATTACGAGATATGTTTATTTGTCGTTATGTTTATCGCTTTCCTTTCTATACCTCTTCTCCCTCTGTTACTACATTTCGTCCTTTGATTTCTTTCCCTTTCCTCTTTAAAACACCCCTCTTTACAAACTCCCGGAAGACAATAAAAAAATAGCCCCTCCTAAAACAAAACAAGGAAACCCAACCTTGAGGAAAACAAAAAATGAATTTTTTTATGGGTTCGTTCGTTCACGTGTTCTTGTCATAAACAGATGTCTCTTGAAACTTCTTCTAACAACTCTCGTAACCGCGTTGCTAGGGGCAACGCTAGCTCAAGCTCCAGGGTATTATTTTTGCTGCTTTTATTCATCTGCACCGCTGAACTTCAATGTCAAGGTAACTTTAATTCCGATTAGTAAAGTATCAAAAGAATTGTTCGACTTATGGGCACACTAGTTTCGTTACTCTTTCCTATCTTTAATGGATAGATGGCGTCTTTGGCATTTGATTGAAGACGAAGTGTGATATTGAGAGTTAGCGCCATTTGGTCAGAGGTGACATATAGGAGTCCTTTTCTCGTGGGTCCCAAAGGAGTTTATTCGTCCTCCTAGGTACTATTGTACCCTATTTACAAACATATATTTTGGAAGATTCGAAATGCAACCACTCACTTTCATCATTTGGGGGTAACTAAGCTTATAGAATAGAAAAAAAAGGTGTGAGAGAGTGTAAAAGGCTAGTGCGCCTAGAGCTATCCCGCCCCATCTCCTCCCTTCTGGCCCAATGTCGGGACCAGAAGTGAGGAGAAGGGGCGAGAGAGCCTGGACTCCTCCTATTCCCACTTTCCCCACTCCCTGTGCCTTGCGGCACCGGTGAGAGGGTAACAGGGAAAAGAGGAGGAGGGCAGAGAGAGGAAGAGGAAAGGGAGCGATAGTATAGCAAGAAACTAGTAGAAGATCAAACAAATGACCTAGGGGGTTTTGACCCCCCCCCCGCGTATATTTGTAGAGCCCGTTAAGTAAGACAGTAACCAAGAGTTAGTGAGGAATGGAAAGAAGTTAGAGGCGTGCGGTGAGCCGCAAGATTCTTGGAGGTCAAGCTAATTTCTGTCCATTTTAATTAGTTAGAAGTTGGAATTATAGTTATAGAGGAAGTACCTGAGATCCAGGTGTCTGTGCTTTCCGTTTTTGTTACCTAGTACTTATAATTAGCATTCAAACCGTTATTAGTGTGTGTTTGTTTTTAAGTAGAATTTGTTTGCTTTTCTCACATGTTATGTTGTATTCTAACTGTCTATTCTTGCATGTATGTTTTCCCTTTTATCTTTTTGCTTTCACTTTTTCTGTTTCTTAAGGGTTTTTGTTACCCTTTCCTTTGTCGTTTTGTTGTATCTCTCTAACTGTTGTCACATTCGGTGATGTATCCTTACCGCTACGTGTAGATGTCTTCTTCTTCTTCGTCCTCATTCCCGATCCTCGCCCTGCTTGGGAAGAGTCGGTGAGGCCTCCAGTCTATTTATATATATTTCTATTTTCTTCATTGGAGCTGCCACAAGAGAGTGACTAGTGTTTCCTGGCAACCACCCTGCTCCTATCTGGAGGATTGCTTGACCTCCGACGTCAAAAGAGGATCTACCGTATTTGTGGCAGAACCATCCATCGACTAAAAACACCCGATGTGGCTTAACTTCGCTGTAATTGGAAACGGCATTTCCACGCAACTATTCCATTGCATGTAACTCAATATAGTTGTGGTCAAATTAACGGATATACCAACTTAAAAATGCTTACATAATAAACCTATGTACAACTGTAAATACTGTCATATCCAAAATTCTGGCAGTGGCAAATTACACCTCATGAAAACCAATATAAACAAAGATAGCAAAATGCCCCTTTACGGATCTGCTTCCCCTCCAACCCCCCGTTGCTTTCAAGTGTAACTTGAAGGCACATCTCTCAAGTTTTTCATTTGTTGATAGAAAGGCGCTCTATAAAGATCCAATTCCTTGAAGAGCGCCTTACTAGAATGTGTTGTAACTCTTACGAATGCGTACAAAGCTACGGCTTGTGAATGTGTGTTTGTACATGAGTGTGACATGAGATATCTACATTGTGTTGATGCCTATGGTCCTGTAACCCTATAGTGGGCTGAAGCAAGTAATTATATAAGTTGACGTGATTAACTCGTTAGTGTTGATATGCGATTATAAATATGATTTTAGTTGGATATGTGTTGGGTGATATAAATACGTAATAATATATTTATATCCTTGTACTGGAATATCCGTTGGGTGATATAATTACGTAGATGATATATTTATATTCTTGTACTGGAATATGTAATGGGTGATATAATTACGTAGATGCTATATTTATATTCTTGTACTGAAAGATGTGTTGGCTGCTATAATTACGTAGATGATATATTTATATTCTAGTACAGGAATATGCGTTGGGTGATATAATTATGTAGATTATATATTTATATTCTTGTAATGAAGTTGGTATAGCAATATGCAAGCACCTTCACACTGCCTGTAGCACACAATGGGAACGCCTCCCAATTCCCATCCCTACCAACCAAATGACTGTATCCAATCAACCAATCTAACAGCTTCTCTGTTGGCGGCGTAATACATAGGATCGTTTTAATCCACCCTTAAGGGTACGCTATATCTTACAATAGTAAGTGAAACTGTAGTTAGAAGATAGCTATTTATTGCTATACTAACTACATACCATCTCGTACTATCACGGAGAGGGTACAACACCTGGAAGCAGAAAGACGAAGAAGGGACCAGACCAGAGTTGCAAGACACTAGCGCACCTAATCACTCCAAATGCGGACCATAACTGCCACGAATGTGGGAGGGGCTTACGGCAAGATCAGGTCCGCTCAGCCTCATATGCGTGTCCATGACAGGAGAGATGGGAGAGATCGTCGTCTCGTACCTTACTCTTTCTTTACTTTTTTGTACTGATTTAAACTTTAGCAAGATGTATTTTAATAGCTATGGCTATGGGTATGGAGGTATAGACGTCATTTTCAGCCGTGTATTATTAACGAACCATGTGGAAATCGTGCTGCATGGCATACGATTCTTGATATTTGGAACTACAGGGTGGGGCAGAGAGGACGGACGTTTTTGAAAAATTCCCTCGATTCTCTATCGTCCACAGCGCCATGACTTCCCCTGAAAAGAAAAGAAAAAAAATTCTAAGACATCACGGGCAGAATGGTACCTACCAGACATATGTCCCTTCCCCTGGGGCTGAGTAATAGACATTTCAAAAACGTCCGTCCTCTCTGCCCCACCCTGTATTATGCTCATTTGCCTTTGATTTATATGCAGTTTCGCAGTAGATAACCACAACGACGGCGTATCAGAAAATTACTCTACAGCTGATCATCAATTGACACGCTTTTCGGGTACTTTATCCATTTATCCGTCATTTCTTTGTCGGCATACTAACATATGCTATACCTCTTTTTTATGTTATGGTTTCCATGATTCTTATATTGACATGGAAGAATAAAAAATTTAAGATTCTTTGTTCTTGGTTGAAATCATTCATTGAAACCATTCACGCAACTATAGGTTTAAGTGAAGTAGACAATTCGACGCATGTGCTCGAACACAGACTTACATATACTAATGCCTGTTACACGCTGCACGAATCTAAGTAATTGACACTTTGAATCAAGTGATATGGAGATATCAAATCACGCCACACTACCAACATGGCACATTTTTTAAAGACTTCAGATCGTGTATGAATTAAAGATACACTTCTTATGTGTGTGCTTAGATATGAATGTTCAACGATATGTTATCATCTATATTTTCAAGGTCACATCCAGGAGGAAATGAGTTGGCTCAGATACTTTATGTAGATGACATATTCATGTTTAATGATTGTACCTCACCTTTCATCTTATTATATAGCCATAAACCGAGATATGTATGTATGTATGCAATCTTCAACGATGTAATATTAACGCTACAAGTTAACATAGTGGTAATATGCTCTCCCTCGCTTTACAATCACTTAGTGCATTTACATTTGATATACATGCCATCTTTCGATATATAACTCCAACGGGTGTTTGGGTAACGACAGATCTTCATATTCTCACCTAGATTTGGAAGAGCTATGAAATGTTTAGCAAAGTTGGGATGTCTCTGTCTTACTTTACCAAAATGGATAAGAAATACTAGACGTTACATATTAGATTTTAATAAGATCTCGATTAAGTTTACTATTATAAAATGATTGCGTAAATTCATGGGGGTTATCGCAATGTGGGCTGAACAAGGTCCATAAATTATTCAGGCGAAGAGCAGGAAATTGCAATATATGGTTGTGTTCAGGTGGATTCATGTAGCTACATAACCTGCGCTCTGGGAGGGCTAACAGCCATGAAGGGCGCATTATAAATAACTATTATTGTAATTATTATAGGTTGATCTTGAATGCTAAAGTTGCGCTAAGCTAAATTATTGTAAAAAATGTCTCAAATAGAAATGTGTAGTAAGTTTTTCATGTAAGAAAAATGGGAATATTTTTCAATGGAATAGGAGCAAAGATTTGAAATTATATGATAATTTTCCAAGATAAAAAAAAAGTCTAGAAGTTTAAAAAAAAATACTTGTAGAATATAATTGCCAAGATGCATTGTTTATGTTGCATATATTGTCTACGTTTAACTACCTTTTTAATGGTCTAGCCAAGCATGGTTAGTCCTCGAAAAAAGAACATTAAATACAGATGGTCAAAAGCAAGGCTGCATAAAGGCCCCTTTCTGCAGAAGCGCAATTTGCACATATGCTATCACATAACTGCTGATCTCCGAATACTTATTGAAGTAAGAGGTTGTCTGAAAATCCTAAAAAAAAATTATGTATATATCGAGAACCAGGCAATGGCTTCGCCACTCCCCCCTACTAAGATTAAAATTGAAAATCTATTAAAATGCAGCTATGGTTGAATTTTAAAAAAATTTCTGAACTTCGCCAATTATAATCATTTTAAAAAGGAACTCTAAACTAAATTTCCCCCCCTTTCAAAATATCACGTTGCTAAAATATAGTTATAGAAGAAGATATATAAAAATAAATTTTCTGAACTTCACCATTTGTAATTCTTTGGGTTTAAAGAAAATCACTAAATTTCGATACTTATATTTATTTCTGAACTTCACCATTTTGTTTTTTGATATTATAAAAGAATTATTAAAAATAACTTTGATAAAATAAACATAAGTCATAACCAAACTAAGATGAAATTATTATTCAAATACTCAAAAAAATCCCTTTCTTAAATTATAGTTAGTGATGATGCTATATTTTCTTTCTCGTAACTAATTAAGGTCACGCTAAAAAAATATCTGCCTTTGGGACGGTGTGGATTCGAACCCACGCTATTGTGGCCTCACATTTGAGCAGTGGGAAACAATAAATGATTAATGACACTGGTTCGAATCCCACTATATTCAAAGACGGTAATATTTTTATAACCTAATTTTTTAAAAAAGGTTATTATGAAATATTTTTATTTGGTATCCGACTATACACTATCCCCTGTAGTATTTAATATATATATATATATATATATATATATATATATATATATATATATACCCCATCTTCTCCTAAGCAAATTAAGCACACAGGAACATAAAATTGAATGTGTACTAAAGTGAAATGGTAAGATACGAACATTAATTGTACTCCAAAGACATACATAAAACTAATCCATGCAGATCTCATTTTTCTCCGAACAAGCATAATCCATCGAGTACTCCTGTACTCTTTTTTATAGAGATTACGAATACTTAAAATAATGAAGGAAAAATTATCATATCTCAATACAGATGCAAATGGCGCTGACCCAATACGGGTTCTTTTTATTACAGATATCTATTTAACTATCAATGTACGTGCCTGTATGCGTCTATATGATCTAACTGTATCACTCTATCTGTACAGGCACCTGGGTTGACTAGATGTTATATGAAATTAGATATATTTGGAATGTGTCTTACAATTTCATTGCCGCCATGTTTTATCAAACATCTCTCTTTCTATCAAAGCCAGGTACTTGATCCCCCAACACCCCCTCCCGGGCAACCTGTTTTCGTTCCTCACAGATAAATGACACCTGCACGCTCTTTCATGCCACCACACCTCCCTTTCATTAAATCCTTCGGTATAGTCCATTACCCACACATTCTCCCCACCCAACTTCTGAACTTGCCTACAATATTTAGGGGGCGTGTGGGGGGGCCGGAGATACCCCCGTTGGCTTCTGCCTTAAATAACTAAATAATAGCGGTCGTCCGCCTACTTGCAGAGCTTTCTGAAGACGAGGAGCCCCTCAACCAGACGACCACCCTGATTCAGCTCCAGGTGAGCGGCCGCTACACCACCGCCAGCTCCGCCATCCTGAGCGCCCCCCTCGCCCACACCCTGGGCGCCTTCACCCTCTGCTACCGCATCAAGATCTTCTTTTACCGCCCCGAAGTCACCGTCTTCTCCTTCATCACCGAAGACGGGCTCAAAATACGAACAGGTACGAGGGGGGTAAGTGAAAGGGGAAAGGTGCAAGGGGGAAGGGTGAAAGGGAAGAAGGTGAAAAGGTAGAAGGTGAAAAGGAAGAAGTTAAAGAGGGAAGATAAAAGGGGGAAGGTGAGAGAGCTGGGTGCAAGAAACAGGCGAATGAGGTAGGTGCAAAAAAGGAGAAAATAGTGGAAGGGATAGATGAAAGAGATAGACAAAATATTTAGGTGCAAGAGGCGAGGAAAAGGGAATGGTGTAAATAGTATGTGAGAGGGACCAGTGCAAGAGAAAAGTGAAAGAGTTGGGTGCGAGGTACAATGGAGGGTAGAGGTGATTGAGACGTGCTGAAGAGGGATGCAAGGGACAGGTGGAAGAGAAAAAAAAATAAACAGGTACGGAAGTAAGGTGAAAGGTCACATGTGTAAGAGATAAAGAAAAGAGACAGGTACAGAAGCAAAGAGCAAGGGAATGGTGGACGAGATAAAGGAAAGAGACAGGTGCGGAAGCAGGTTGCAAGAGTATATGTGAAATCGAAAGAAAAGAGACATGTGCGGATGCAAGGTGCAAGGGACAGATAGCAGAAATAAGGAAAACAGACAGGTGTGGAACTAAGGTGCAAGGCCACAAGTATAAGAGATGAAGAAAAGACAGGTGCAGAAGTAAAGTTCAAGAGACAGGTGGACGAGATAAAAGAAAGAGACAGGTGCGGAAGTAAAGTGAAAGGGACAGGTATACGAGATAAAGGAAAGAGTCAGGTGTGGAAGCAAGATGCAAGAGCATATGTGAAATAAATAGAGAGAAAAGAGACATGTGCGGATGCAAGGCGCAATGGACAGGTTCCAGAAATAAAGGAAAGAGACAGGTGCGGAAGTAAGGTGCAAAGCCACAGGTGTAAGAGATAAAGAAAAAAGACAGGTGTAGAAGCAAAGTGTCAGGGACAGGTGGACGAGATAAAGGAAAGAGACAGGTGCGGAAGCAAGGTGCAAGAGCATATGTGAAAGAGAAATAAAAGATATATGTGCGGATGCAAAATGCAATGGACAGGTGGAAGAAATAAAGAAAAGAGACAGTTGCGGAAGCAAGGTGCAAGGCCACAGGTGTAAGAGATAAAGAAAAGAGACAGGTGAGGAAGCAAAGTGGCAGGGACAGGTGGACGAGATAAAGGAAAGAGACAGGTGCGGAAGCAAGGTGCAAGAGCATATGTGAAAGAGAAATAAAAGAGATATGTTCGGATGCAAAATGCAAGGGACAGATAGCAGAAATAAGGAAAACAGACAGGTGTGGAACTAAGGTGCAAGGCCACAAGTATACGAGATGAAGAAAAGACAGGTGCAGAAGTAAAGTGCAAGAGACAGGTGGACGAGATAAAAGAAAGAGACAGGTGCGGAAGTAAAGTGAAAGGGACAGGTATACGAGATAAAGGAAAGAGTCAGGTGCGGAAGTAAGGTGCAAAGCCGCAGGTGTAAGAGATAAAGAAAAAAGACAGGTGTAGAAGCAAAGTGCCAGGGACAGATGGACGAGATAAAGGAAAGAGACAGGTGCGGAAGCAAGGTGCAAGAGCATATGTGAAAGAGAAATAAAAGAGATGATCTCACACACCTGAATGTGTAAGAGTAACACGAATGTTAATAATAAAATGATAATAATATTAATAATGGTAAATTTAATCATAACAATTGTAATAATAGTTTACAATTATAATGATGACATTCATATCATCTTTGATTTTAATGTGTTTCTGTCATTCCTCTTTAAATTTACGAACTATCTTTTTAGAATTGAAATCAAGTTTTTCAAGTATTAATTTTGTAAGAAATAATATTGACTAATATAAAACATTAATAATAATAATAATAATAATAATAATAAATAGCAATGCTCATAATAATAACTAATATAAAACATTAATAATAATAATACTAATAATAGCAATAATAATGATACTGCTACTAATTCCTGCCGCGACAGACCACAATCGTCGAGGGATGCAGATCCTCCTGTCACGCCAGGACTCCCGCCTTGTGACGGACATCGTGACGCCGCTCCTCTTTTGGTCCTCCTTCTGCCTCGGCTTCGACGCCGTCGCCAACTCCTTCAGGATCGTCTTCAACGGGGTCGAGTGGCAGGTGGGGGTGTAGGTGAAGCAGAAAGTTTTGGATGTGAAGGAGAAAGATTAAAATCGAGTGGATGGCTAAAGGTGCCGGAGAGAAAAGGGGGATGTATGTTAAAGAATGAGTAGAAGTGCAGGTAAAGGAGGAAGGCATAGAGGTAAAGAAGAAGGGAGTGGCTAGTGAGGTGGAAGGGTGTGATAGGAAAAAAAAAAGGAATAGAAAGGGGGAAATCGGGCGAAGAGTAAAAGCAGATGGTGTAGGTGCAATAAGGTGTAAATGAAGAAGTGTGCAGATGGTGTAGGTGCAATAAGGTGTAAATGAAGAAGTTTGCGGTAGATGAAGAGGAAAAGGGTAGGAAAAAATGTAGAGAAAAATGTAGGTAAAAGATAATGTACATATGTAAGGTGTGTAGAAAGTAGTGAAGGTGAAAAATATATTGGAGATGAGAAACTGTGTGGTGGGTGGAATATATAAGCATTCAAAATGTACCTCAGCAAAAAAATTGAATAGAGCTTCGTAAAGAAAGTGGTAAAGTTAGTAGAAGTTAAAATGTGTTGATATGGACAGAGTTGACAATGCGAGGCAGTGGAGCTTGGAAGGGCGCATAACTCTCTTATAGAAAGTATAGCAAAAAAGAAATGTTTTAAAGGGGATGGAGGTGTAAAAGGGAGCATGGTGTAGGTAAAGAAGAAATAGGACAGAAATAAGAAAGAGTTAAAAGGGGTGAATTTGTTGCATGGGTAAAAGAGCAAATGTAAAATGTAGGGAAGAAAATGTAAAAAAAACAAAAAGTGAAAATTGTTAAAGTTAAGGAACACAAGTGATGTGGATGTAAAAATGTCTAAAAGTCGAAAACGTGGAATAAATAAAGGCAAAAATGAGTTTAAAGCTGTTAAAAAAGTCTGAATATCGAAGAATCATTGCCATCTTGCACACTGCCATATTAAGACAATGACATAACTTGGTGGCATAAATTTGGGCGGGGCTTCACGGAGCTAAGCCGCGCCCATTCACGTGATGTCACTCGAAACCAAAATAAAGCATAGTTTAGCAATTTAAATGATATAGACAGTAGGAAAATGAGGTATAATGTGATGGAATGAAGTGTAAGAAGTTTAGGGTGATGAATTTAGAAAGCCATCTTTATTTGAAAGGCCTCTAGCCCCTACTTTGTCAAATAAAGTAAAAACTATCGGGGAAGTGGCAAAAAAAAGGGTTAGAAAAGTAATCTATAGAAATGAAGTGGTGAATTGTGAAGTGATTGGTGTGTACATCATAACCGATTAGAGGACCCAAGCGGGTGTTGGGGTGATAAATCAAAGGGTGCCATTAGTGCATTAAGGCTTCCCCTCAAGACAAACCTCGAATCAATTTGGGATCTTTGTCACTTATTATTATTATCATCATCATCTCCTGCAGGGATCGAGAGCGGAGGAGGAGCGCCAAACGTTTCGCCCAACAGACAAGATCTTGATGGAGGCCGGAGGCTCCATCGTCCTCGGCCAAGATCAGGACGTCCCGAGAGGGGGATTCGACGCGTTTCAGTCCTTTTGGTGAGTCGTGATTTGCTACCGGGTTTGCCACCTCTCAGAAGGGACCTCTGTGCAGTTTTAACTGGACTGCGAACTGAAACCGTTGGATGAGCCTGCAGCGGCGTTAACCAGTATTTCACCATCTCCTACCCAGTTCGAAAACATACACATGCATCCAGACATAGATACATTAATACATATATGTATGTACATACATATATATACATAAATCATTCATACATTCCTTAATAAATAGATATTCAATCACACCAACATAACCGAATGGAAACACTACCTTTCGGTGAAGGAAAGTTAAGCTACAATGGATATGTTTAGTCGGCAGATGGAGTTCGAGATATACCACGTTAAAGCACAATTCTCATCTGAGTTACCCATCAAAAGGTGCAAGTTCCTATTGAGTTATCTATCATAAAATGCAAGTTCTCACCGAGTTATCCATAAAAAAGCGTAAATAATCACTGAGTTATCCACCAGAAAGTGCACTTCAGTGTTAAAAGCCACACTAAAACCAAAAATGGGTGGGAGGGTGTTGTCAGTCTATTCATTACAGTACTCTGGCCCACCTTCACTATAGAAGAACGACCGAATTGCTGACAGGGGAAGACCCAAAGGAGTAAGTGTGAGGTAGCTAAAGAGAAAGGTGGTAGCAGGTCCAAGAAATAGAAAGAATGGAAGATCTGAGAAGAGGACATAAATTATATATATATATATCAATTATACACAATTACTATATATAGTAATTGTATATGTTAAAGTAATATTACTGATAATTAATGCAGTAATAAGAAGTATGCTAAAGTAATATTTATTAATTTGATTTTTGGATATTTTGATTTTTTTAACAACCTTTGAAGGTAAAGTATTCCAAATCTGAATAATTTTACATGAGAAAAAGTTCTGTGTTATCGCATGTGTTAAATATTTTGCTAAGCTACCTAATTTAAATAACAACATAGTTTATATTCGTAAAACCTTTGAAAAATGTAAAGACTTCGTTTATTAGTTTAAAGACTTTGATATTAGTAACATTGTTTAGTATTTTAAAGACTTTGATATTAGTGATATTATTTAGTATTTTAAAGACTTTGATATTAGTGATATTATTTAGTATTTTAAAGACTTTGATATTAGTGATATTATTTAGTATTTTAAAGACTTTGATATTAGGGATATTATTTAGTATTTTAAAGACTTTGATATTAGGGATATTATTTAGTATTTTAAAGACTTTGATATTAGTGATATTATTTAGTATTTTAATGACTTTGATAAGATGACGCTTGTCCAGGAACTCTTCCCCACTTCTCTTCAGACACTCTTCCAAACACTTTCTCTCAGAGATGTCCTCATCGGTTACCACTTCTTTCTTTTAGGTTACGATACCTAACTGGTTTAATCACGGTCCCCTAACGAACAGTTACCAACAGTTCCTTGGGTCAACAGATGAACTGCACTTGGGCAAATTATAATCTTTTCCCATACTATGCCACACAAAAAGGTTCTGTCACACAATCGATTGCCTTCTTTTTGCCAGTAACTACTGATAACTACCAGACCTTAAATTCCCCTCCTCTCTCTTTTTCAGTGGACAGATTACAGGAGTTCACCTCTGGTCCCAACTCCTGTCCAAAGAGGAGATGATTAATGTGACGTCATGCGTTTCGGACATGACGGGCGACATTATCAACTGGGACACGGCCCAATGGATTCTGGGCAACGATACCACAAGGGTGAGTTGTCCATAGATGCCCATGATGACCTTAGATGCCCTAGGTGCGCGAAGGTGCCACTAGATTCCCTTGGATGACTCCAGGTACCCGAATGTGCCCCTAGATGCCTTGACTACCCTCAAATACCCGTAGATACCCATAGATGTTCTTAGATGCCCTCAGATGCTCGAAAGTGATCCTAGATTTCTCTGGATGACTCCAGGTGCCCGAATGTGCCCTTAGATGCCTTTAGCTACCCTCAGGTGCTCGTAGATGTTCTTAGATGCCCCCAGGTGCTCAAAAGTGATACTAGATTCCCTTGGATGACTCCACGTGCCCAAATGTGCCCTTAGATGCCTTTAACTACTCTTAAGTGCCCGTAGATAACCATAGATGTTCTTAGATGCCCTCAGGTGCTCGAAAGTGCCACTAGATTCCCCTGGATGACTCCAGGTGCAAGAATGTGCCCTTCGATGCCTTTAGCTACCTTTGCTGCCCGTAGATACCCATAGATGTTCTTAGATGTCTCCAGGGGCTCAATATGCCCTGAAATGGCACAAGTCTCAGAATATGCACATACATGCTCTTAGATGCTCCCAGGTGCCTGCAGATGTTCGTAGATGCCCCCATATGCTCTTAGATACCTTCAAGTGCCCAAGATGCCCCTTGATGCCCTTAGAAGTCCCAAGTGCCCGAAGATTCCCTTAGATTCCCTAAGTACCATAAAATGCCCCTATATGCTCTTAGATGCCGCCAGTTATCCAAAGATACCCGCAGATGCCCTTAAATTTCTGTATATGTTCGAAGATGCCTCTAGATGCCCTTAGATGCCCGAATATGCCCAGAGGGTCTCTTAGATGCCCTCAGATGCCCACATATGCCCATAGATGCCTCTATGTACCCGCATATCCCCATAAATGCTCTAAGGTGCCAGCAGATGCCTATAGATGCCCTAAGATGTCACAGGTTCCCGCAGATGCCCATAGATGCTCTAAGGTGCCAGAAGATGCCTATAGATGCCCTAGAATGCCACAGATGCCCGCAGAGGCCCATATATGCTCAAAGGTGCCAGAATATCCCTATAGATGCCCTAGAATTCAATACGTGCCCGCAGAGGCCCATAGATGCTCTAAGGTTCCAGCAGATGCCTATAGATGCCCTAGAATGCCACAAATGCCTGAAGAGGCCCATATATGCTCTAAGGTGCCATCAAATACCTATAGATGCCATAGGATGCCACAGGTGCTCGCAGAGGCCTATGGATAGTCCCCAGGTGCCCGCATATGCCCATAGTTGCCCGTAGATGCCCCTAGAATTTTCCATATACTCGTATGTCTGCGCCTACATCCGCCAGGATCCACCTTTTCTTTTGTCCTCAGAAGCAAATTCAAATCTTTCAAACATCGCTTAACATTTGGGGCCAGTAGGGTTGGTCCAAAGTCCTTGTCATTCTCTTGTTTCATCCTATTTCCCGTTTCATTGTTGTTTTCATATTTCTCCTTCTTAATGATTCTCTCGTTGGTTTTATCTTTCTCTTTTTTAATGCATTTAAAAACCTTTGTAAGAAGATCCTCTCGTTTGTTTTACTTTATTTAAGTAAGGATTCAAAATTCAGAAACTCTTTGGATTATTATATTTTGGGGGTGATACCTACGGTACGTTGGTTTTCACTTTTGATTAAATTGGAGAAATGCCCATATTGGTTTTCGCTTATTTGTGTTAAACAAACTTAAGGACCTTGCCATGGAAAGTAGGATTCGGTAGAAGTGCCCTCGTTGGGTATTTTTCATAAAGGCCCCAACCCCCATTCCAAGAAAAGAAATTTGAGGGAGATGCCCTCGTTTGTCGGATTTTTTAATGCCATCATACCCCTATAAAAGAATACAATTTTTAGGGATAATGCCCGTGCTGGTTGTTTTTTAATAAAAAAAAATAGGGGTACAATTTGGTGGAGATGCCCCAACCGCTTTTCAAGCGGGGTACAACCTAAGGAGATATGCCCTCGTTTGTTATTTTTTTTAAACAAAACAAACCTTCTACAGGAGGATTACGACTTCCGGCGTTCGTGTCGCATCCGGCCACTTCCTTACTTCCTCCTCGACGACCGCCTGCAGTTCTCCGCCTCGGAGAACTTCTGCCGGGGCCTCGGCGGCAGTGTGGTGCTCCCGAGAGACGCCCAGGAGCAACAGGTGAGTCCCAAAGGACCGCAGAGAGCCACTAGGGAAGGAAGAGTCTTTACAGGTAATATGATCCAAACCAGGTTTCCAAAGGGTTGAGTGAACCGTTACTCTTCTATATTATACCCAACACTCATATTTGGGTGTTTATCTAACTGTTTGGTAGGTATAGGTACTTTGAAACTGTTGTGAAACTGCAGCACCTCTTTAGGTGGGACTCTGAAGGTTCCTAAAGGGTTGGATAAATAACCTTTGTCCCGAAAGTTCCGGGTTGAGGCTTGAATGAAGAATATATAGTATTTGAAAACGCTATGGAGGTGTAATAATGGTATTGGTCAAGTGGACCATTACATCCAACATCTGGCAACTTTAGTTCTTTTACTCTTCACTTAACAGTTATCTATTCTCTCACACGCTATATGGCAGTGATGCAAGTTTGCTCACGTGACTTTATTGAATTTTTTATATGATCCTTTTGTATTGAAAATGACAAAAAAATGAGTGGATTTAAAGTCCTACATGAAACTTGTAAAAACTACTACTGAAAGACGTTCCAATACAGGAGGTATATAGAGAAGATGTGTGGTCACGTACACGTCTTTGATTGGCATAACCGTTTGCGCGACAGAAGAGAAACAGTGGAAGGTATGAAAGAACAATTCATCCTTATCAGGCAACGCTAAAAGCATTGAGCGAAAGTCAACTTTTGTCCTAACTATTAACCAAGTCAGAATGTGCCAGAAGACTTCAACTTCAACCAGTTTGCCACAAAGTAGGAGTGGACCGCTTCACCACCACTAACTCCGCGCTCTTTAGTCTCTATTAGACACAAGGTCATCCATCATGTTTTCCATGCCAAATTGACCTTTCATACCAGAACAACTGGACATTAAAAAAAAGTGTTGTCATGACACTTTTGGAGAAGAACTTGGCAAGGGAAACTGGATTGTTTTCCATGTTCTTACACAAGAAAAAAAAATGAATGTTCGTTGTTATTGACACGGATCTTGTTGTAGGGAAAACATACAAAAGATTACTGGGGATGAAACATGATGCCAGTGCGGATTGAAGAGAAACCAATACACCCACCATGGAAACCACGTGTCCTACCATCTAGGAACAAATATTGATTGCTCTCTTGATTGTAGAGGCGTTGTATACCGCAAGGTCAAGATGTGAATATAAAGTTTTTGCTGTTTTTAAACGTTTGCGAAACAGTATTGGACGGAATTATCTCCCATTCGAGATACTTTACGTCCGCACATAGCTCAGCGTAGTTAATTATTTTTTAAAAAATAAAGTTTCTTTCACAGGCTCCATCTTTCCCAGATTTATCCACTTGTGGCTATTTCTTGTTTTCAGGGCTTAAGCGCGCCGTGAAACGGCATTCTGATATTCCAGATTTAATCTGTCGTAGAGTTACTTCAGTCATTTTAAGATGCCTACATATAAATATCGCTTTGCTGATGACGTACGAATTCTAGCCAATAATATGATAATTATCATAAGCCAGTCTCATAATTAGACAGATACTGGACCTTTCAAAGACAATAATAATAATATTAAATATTGTTACATAAGATAGAGCGATTAGGATTGACAATTCCATTTTAGAGTAGGTACAAGAATACACAGAATTAGGAGTTTATGATTCATGATGGGAACATGAGAAAGGAATTAAGCAGAAGAACAAAGTTAGTCTGGAGAACGATAAGAGAACTTTGCTACATCTTCAGAATAATAATAAGTATTTATAATGCGCCCTTCAGTGCTGTTCGCCCCCGCAGAGCGCAGGTTGCCCTATCTATTTCTCATTCCCTTCTCTCTTCAAATATTAAATTAGGATAATTTGATCTATTTGACTGAAGAGTTAATCTAATTAATCTTTCATTTTGTATCTATATATTCATCTTATAAAGATTAAATTTTAAATAATTTATTTTAAGTTTAGGTAGGTTGGTGTATGTTTGTCTCTTTGTTGCCAGACTTTTATACACCAACGCATTGATGCCCTTCAGGTCCCAAACCTATAATAATAAGTGTGGGAGGCACATAAAATTCCATCACAATTGGGCAGAAAATAATGTACTGGATATTATACAAGACCACGTAGTGACAATGATCAAGCAAATGCGGTGGGCTAATATTTGCCAAAATACAACAAAGCTTAGCAAGAATTTTGAATGGCAGCCTATTGGTAAAAATATAAGTTATACCAGAGATAGGTGGCAATTTACTGGGGGAAAACACTTTTTGTGAATTTTTTTCCTAGAGATGTAATTGAGCTAATGGTTACAGAAGCGAACAAATATGCATGTAAATTTCTGTCTGCCATACCTAATTTGAAATCAATATCTCGACATAGTGCACAGGTCCAAATTATACTTAAAAAATGAAAAATGTATACATTTTACTGCTCATGAATATTATACAAGAACTCAAGATCGGTGTGTATTAGTGAATAGACAGTCTTTAAAGATGGTGAAATTATTACCTTATTGAGTTGATGACATCTGCTATTGATTAACCCCTTCGCTGCGGCGAGTGTATATATATATATATATGTATATATATATATATATATATATATATATATATATATATATATATATATATATATATATATATATATATATATATATATATATATATATATATATATATATATATATATATATATATATATATATATATATATATCAGGAATATGAAGACCCAGGTGATTACACTAATCATTTATTGGCCGGACGTTTCGGACCTTTACTAGGACCATCTTCAGCGACTATGTCGACTAATGGGAAGGGGAAGGAACATTAATTGATAACAGTTAAAAGAATGAATGAAAAAAGGTGAAAGAAGGCAAGTTAAAATAATAAAATTGACAATTATATATATATATACGTTCTGAAAAACATCCTAATTTTGCGGAATGACTATAATAATGGTTTTCAAAACTGAATACCTTTAATTTGCGACATCTATTTATATATTGTCCCTTTTTAACACTTAAGGAGACATACCTACCGGGTATTGCAAAAGTGCTGTTACACTTGTAAGCCGCTCTCAACAAAGGATACAATGGTAGTTTTGATGCAGTTAGACATGTTTTTATTTTTTTACTCTTATTTATTTTTATTATTTAAATTATTTTTACGGTTTTTAGTGTTTTGCTGTTTTATTGTTTTCATAGTTTTCTTGTTTTATTGTTTTTTATTTTGGCGACAAATTTAAACAAGTATTTTATTTAAGGGCCTTATGGAAACAAATTTAAACATGGATTTTAAATGGCTTTTGTAAACAATATAAACAAGAATTTTAATTGCCTTTCGTAAGCAATTATAAACAAGAATTTTAATTGTCATTTGTAAGCAAATATAAACAAGAATTTTAACTGTCTTTTGTAAGAAAATATAAACAAGGAATTTAATTGCATTTTGGAAACAAATTTAAATATGGCTTTTGGAAAGAAATTTAAACAATGATTTTAAATTCTTCTTGTAAACAAATCTAAACAAGGATTTGAAATGCCTTTTATAAACAGATATTAACAAGGATTTTAAATGCCTTGTATAAACAAATCTAAACAAGAATAGCAATTGCCTTTTATAAAGAAATTAAAACTATGAATTTAAATCAATTTTAAAAATAAAATAAACAAGAATTTTAAATGTTTTTGTAAACAAACACAAACAAAGATTGTAAATGTTTTGTACACACATTTAAACAAGTATTTTAAATGCCTTGTTTGCTTAGCAAAAAGGAAGTAAGAAATTACTCAATATTTTTAAATCGAGTAACAAAACTATCACGTCACCACACAGTAAGTCACACATCGCTCTCTCTTCCATCCACCTT
This sequence comes from Ceratothoa steindachneri, assembly GCA_963969495.1. Lineage (NCBI taxonomy): Eukaryota > Metazoa > Arthropoda > Malacostraca > Isopoda > Cymothoidae > Ceratothoa > Ceratothoa steindachneri. The sequence goes on from OZ018327.1 coordinate 32,100,173, forward strand.
TTCTTTGCACACATAACACATAACTCTTCCATCTCGCAACCTTCAGGAGGTGTTTGCACGTCCACACTCCCCTGACGCGAATCGGATGGCCCTCCCTTGAGCCACGGAGTGTTCCCTTTTTTGCGAGTTGGTGGCTAGGCACAATAATACCGCTTTCTCTTTCTGCACCATGCCTTTGTACTTGCCAGATTTATCATTCAAATCTTTATGTGAATGTCATTATCCGGTCGGAAGCCCTTTATTATTGAAAATGTCTGGGCGGAAACTAACTAAAAAGAGTATCTCGGAATGCTCTTCTTTTTTTCCATAGTGAATTTTATAGCAAAATAGTTTATATTAGATTGTCAAGAAATTAATGTCGCTTCCATAAATAAACGACATTAATTTCCTGACAACCTAATCAAAAATGAAATTGCAATGGAGCAGATATGGAATAGGGTTGCTATGGCAATGGCAAACATCTTCGAGACTGTGTCGGGAACGACTGGGGGACGCTCCTCACCCACGCTGTACCTAACAGGTGGAGGGGGGGGGGTGTACGGTACATAATATAACTGCTAGTTATATCCTAAAGAGTGCCCCCCCATGGGGCACGAGCGAGTGTTATAATACATAATTAATACAGTTCTTTTTTAAGACTGTTAAACTGGTTTATATGATATAGCCACTTGGCGTCCCCAGATGCTGTATCAAGGAAGGTGCCAGTTGCTATGGTAACGACTCAATTGAAAAGGGTTACAATTTGTTGGTTGTTCATAAACAACGAAGGATTCGTTCGGAAACATCTTCACTAGGGTTTATACTCTAGATTGGTCGTAAATTTTCTATCCTCTAGATGTGTCAACCCAAATCCAGTTGCTTGAGTACCTCTAAATACATCATCGTAACACCCTCTATCCCTCAAAAAAGGTGAACTAAGGATCAAAATTAACGACTCTTGTTCAGATGGCAGAATTCTATTTTACGAATGAGATTGCAGCGAATGAAGTGTGTGTGTATGTGTGAAACATATCGATAGAATGATAAATAAAGAGGAATTGAAGAGAAACCACGTGGGAAAGAACAAACAAGGAAAGAAACGCCATAAATAAAAATGGCACAAAAATACATAATTAAGGACAGTATACCCGCCTTGAGTGTCCTTAAAAGACTTAATAAAGGACAACCATAGTATTTAAGGACCACCCTAATTTCTCGTGTCTCCCGGTGACGTGCCAGCTGGTCTACAACCTGGCACTCAAAGAAGGCTCGGAGTGCCTCAAGACGGGCAGTGCCTTCATCTGGCTTGGCATGAATGACGAGGTTGAGGAGGGCGTCTGGAGGCACCACGCGAACGTAAGTCCATTCTCCGGGGGTAAGGGGGTAGGTACATATCCCCCCCGTGTTTATAATAATCCCAAGAAAAGTTACATAACCCACAAATTTTACCACTGAATTTTAGGAAGGGTTAAGTGGGTTTTGAAAGCAGACGACAAGGATTCGGGTGGTAAAGGATGGTTACAAAGTTCTCTTGTCTTCCGTTGGGGTACGTGGGGTCTCATGTCACTAGTCATCTGGAATTATCCCCCCCCCAGTAAAAAATTTACCATCAATTTAGGACGATTCAAGGGGTAAAGCGGTGTTTGAAAACATATGAACCGGATTCTGGTGGTAAAGGCTGGTTACAAAGATCCCTTGTCTAAGGTTGGGTTACGTGGGGTTCCATGTCAATGGTCATCCTGAATTACCTCACCCCCTTTTTAACACAAATTGTGAGGCTAGCCAAATGGTAAAGAGGGTTCTAAAAACAGACGAGCATGATTCGGGTAGTAAAGATTGGTTACAAAGCTCCCGTATCTCCCATTGGGGTACGTAGGGTCTCATGTCATTAGGCATCCATAATTATCCCCCCCCCTCGATTTTTTACCCACAATTTAGGACGATTTAAGTGGTAAATCAGGTTATGAAAACAGGCACCAGGATTCGGGTGATAAAGGCTTGTTACAAAGCTTCCTTGCCTCCAGTTGGGGTACGTGGGGTTCCATGTTACTAATAATCCCGAATAAAAATTATCTCCCTCAAATTTTACCACATAATTTAGCACTATTCAAGTGGTAAAGAAGGTTCTTAAATCCGACAACCAAGATTCTTGTGGTAAAGGGTGGTTATCGAGCTACCAAAATCGCCAGGTGGGGTCCATCGGACCCAGGTTACTAATCATCCCATAAATTCCTTTTCCATGAGATTTTAACACAAAACTTATGACCCTCAAAGTGGTAAAGAAAGTACTAAACCCCTTTAACCATAACATGGGGGGAATTCGGGACGATACTTATCTAAGAAGGAGGTAGCAGGGATCCCACGTCCCCAATCAATCCGGAAGAATTGAACTTCAAATGATTTTTGCCACAAAAATATTAGAACCGTCAAAGTTGTAAACGGAGTTGTTCTGAACCATGACAAGGATTAGAAAGCGGGGGGGAGATGTGGTCCCAGGGTGCTCATGACCACCGGATAGGGTACGTAGAACCCCACCTTATTAATCATTAGGAAGAAATTTATCCCCCCTATGATTTTTACCACAAAGATGTACCCCTTTACTAGTGGTAATGTGAGCTCAGAACCCGAACAACCAGGGTTATAGTAGAAATGGCTGGTTAAGGGGGACTTGAGGAAAAAGAGGGAAAATATATTCTCCCTCGTGCGTCAAGAAGTCTCCTCTTTAACTGACTCGGTTTTGAGTGCCTTCCACACATTTCAATTCTCCTAACTTCCTCATCTTCTTTAAAAACCTCTGCTCGCAAACCTTTGGTGATGCCCTCGTTGGTTTTCGGTTCTTAGATCTGAACAATCATGACTTCGTCTGATTCCTGAGGGGGAATTCTTATTCACCCTTCATTATCCTTCTCGCTTACTCTCTTCATCCCTTCTTTCTCGCTCTTATTCGCCCTTCATTATCCTTCTATCCTACTCTCCCCTCCTCTCTGTCTCGCTCTTATTCACCCTTCATTATCCTCAAATCCTACTCTCCCCTCCTCTCGGTCTCACTATTATTCACCCTTCCTTATCCTTCTCTCATACTCTCCCTCCATCTTTGTCTCGCTTTTATTCACCCTTCATTATCCTTCTCTTACTCTTCCCCTCCTCTCCATCGCACTCATATTCATCCTTTTCCATTCTCTTACTTTCTTATTCTCTCTCCTCATTTTCTCATTATTCTCCCCATTCTCCCCCTCTCATTCTAACTGTTCCTCGTTCTTTCTATCTTTACCCTTATTACTAACGCTCTTATTCTCCATTTCATCTTCTATTTCTTATACTTCCTTTCACATGCTCTTACACTCTTTCAGCTTTTTCTTTCTCTGCCCTCTTTTATTTCCCCTACCTTATCTTTCCCTGTTATTCTCTTATTCTGACCCTCCTTTTCCCCCTTTCCTTTCACTTTAATTGTTACTCTACCCTTATTACCCCTCTTATTCTTCCCTTTCCATTTTATTATTATTTTAATATTCCGTTCTCTCTCTTTTATCTCTTATTCTTCTATTTTCATTATCCCTATTCCATTCTCTCTGTCTATATATATATATATATATATATATATATATATATATATATATATATATATATATATATATATATATATATATATATATATATTTTTATATATATATAAATATATATATATATATATATATATATATATATATATATATTATATATATATATATATATATATATATATATATATATATATATATATATATATATATATATATATATATATATATATATATATATATATATATATATATATATATATGTGTGTGTGAAGACGTAACTGCGTCTGTGTTTCAGCTGACCAAGGTCCGTTTCGTGCAGTGGGCGAGCGGGCAACCGGACGGAGGCACAACCGAGAACTGCGCCGTCATGAAAGGAAACAACTTCAACGTAAGCATCAACCAATCATCTCATTACCCCTTCCTCTTCCTGAACCCCTCCCCCCCCACACACACACACACGAAGCAGTAGTACTTTCGATTATTTTTTTAAACAATCCCTTCAAATTGAACTTCCATACTATAACTTCTCACCTCCGCATCGTTCCTTAGTGTCCCCGGGCGGTGTTTCCTTTCTCAGGTCTTTCAACGTAGACGCTTTCTTTGTTTTTTTCGTGGATAATAATAATAAAATATTTGCTTCGTGTTTTACCACCAATCTGCACTTATTTAGTATTTTTTTTTATTGTCCAGTGGGGTTGAGACCCCCTGACTAATGTCGGATCCAAACCATGGGTAGGGTAGCGGGCATGAAGGTGACCCTAATCGAGCCTCCATCCGGCAACTAATTTTACCAAATGTGGCTTAACTTCGCTCCTAATGATAATTATAATTAAAGTAATTACTATAAATAATATCTTCCCCTAGAAGGTGACGATAAATAAAATAAAACTCCATAAAAATTAAGCCTTCATTATTAGAGGGGCTTAACGCCATCTATCCACTATTGTTGGGTACTCTAAGGTACAGTTTTGGCTTCCATTATAGGGGAGGGGGGGCTAGACGTCATCCCCCTCCCCTTAAAGCATTTACCCTCCATGAATACTACAAAACAGATCGAGGAGAAAGCAAGAACTAGAGAAAGAACAAAAAATCCAAGGGTAAAAATAGATAAAAAAAAAAACAAGAAAAATTAGAAACGAAACAAGAACTAGATAAAACTAAGAAAAGCAAGAAAAAAAAACATGAACTATATCAATAAATAACAAAAATCGGGAACCAAAGCAAATAAATAAAACAAAACCATCAATAACAAAAACAATAAAGATAAAAAAACAAGAAAACCCCCAAACCTAAACAAGTATATAAGACAAAAATAAAAGAACTATAAAAATAATAAAATCAACAATAAAAATAAGTAGATAAAATAAGATAATTAAGAATAAAAATAAGTAGATTAAACAAAATAATCACGAATAAAAATCAGTTGATAAAACAAGAAAATCATGAATAAAACAAGTAGTTAAAACCAGAAAATCGAGAATAAAAACAAGTAGATAAAACAAGACAACCAAGAATAAAATAAGTAGATAAACAAGAAAATCAAGAATAAAACAAGCAGATAAAATAAGACAATTAAGAATAAAAAAGGTAGATAAAACAAGAAAATCAAGAATACACAACTAGATAAAATAAGAAAATCAAGATGAAAAATCAGTTGATAAATCAAGAAAATCAAGAATAAAAACAAGTAGATGAAACAAGACAATCAAGAATAAAAATGAGTAGATATACAAGAAAATCAAGAATAAAAACAAGTAGATAAAACAAGACAATCAAGAATAAAAATTAGTATATAAAACAAGAAAATCAAGAACTAGAGCAATGCCCAAAACATAATCAAGGTTAAGAACAAGAAGAGGAAAAACTCTAGTACTATTTGTCCACCCTACCCAGCTTTGACTTGCTAGAATGACGAACTATATGAAGAACAATAAAAAATAAAGACAAAAACATGCTAGTGACCAAACTTCTTAACACCTTCCCTCCTATATTCCTGATGAGGCCCTTCAAGCTGCCTTCAAAGCAAAACCTCTGAATCAACTCCTAATGGACCACCTTCACCGTCCGATCGGAGCTGGTCAGTCGTTCACTCTGGTACTTCTGGACCTTTCTACGGCGTTGGACACTTTTGACCATTGTGTTCTAGTTCACCGCCTCTATGAATACTAGGATGTTGCTGGAATTGCTTTTAAATGGTTCCGCTTCTATCTATAAGTCAATTTATCCATATTGGTAAAGATGTATCTCGGCCGACGGAGGTGAGTTTTGGTTTTCCGCAGGGGCCATTTCTTGGTCTACTTCTCTTTCGCATTTGTCTTATTCCTTTGGGTATTCTCTTGAGTCGTTTCGATCGATCATTTCATTTTTTATCCTAAAAACACGCAAATCCATCTCTGCTTTGCCCCAGCCTCGTTTGTTGAGACTACGAAATCTACCATCTGATTATAACATCATTATTGAATGGCTGTCGGACAACTTTCTGAAAATCAACCAGAGGTATTACTGGTAGGCACTTTTTATCTTAACTTTGGAATCCCTATACCCTCTTTTTTTATACAACTAAAATTCTGGGCATCACTTTTGATAGTCAGTTATCTCTCAAAGCTCCTCTAAAATTCACTTCTGCTTTATTCGTAATCTCCGCCGTATCCGCTCCCATTTTGACCACAACAGCCTTGAGATTGGCATTCACGCCTTTGTCACATCCTACTTTAACTATACCAACTCCCTTTTCGCTTCACTCTTTGACCTCTCCAACTGCTTCTTCTTTTCCGGCGGGGACGTGTTTCTCGTGCACCCAGCCCCGCTTCGCGGACTAGAGTGGCTCCCCATTCGATACAGAATCACCTTTAAAGTCATTCTTCAAAACACTTAATACCTTAAATACCGCTGCTCTCTCCTATCCGTCTTTATTACTAATCCGACCCCAGTTCCCCACAACCCTACACTCTGGCTTTGCTCCACTACGGATTGTTTCTGGTAGTGATCGTACTCTCTCTGTATTTGCTTCGAAAATGTGGGATGATCTGCCCGTTGCGATAAGCCCCCCCCCCTTTCCTCTTGCCTCGGTGCTTACATGCGTGCCTCGAGAACCCCACTCCTCTCAAGCTTTTATCTACTGGAGAGACCTGCGCTTTGCGAGAGCATAAGGCTTTGAAGAGCGCTAAACAAAAATCTCTATTTTTATGATTAAGTTATTAATAAGAACTAGAACAAGGACAAGAACAAGAGTAATATATTTATCAGAGCAGCTTGTTCGTGATTTTTACGAATGAAGAATATATAAAAACAATAAAATTAAGGACAAAAAGAAGAATGACATAAGCAAAATTAAGGACAAAAACAATGAAAGCCAAGTACAGTTTTACACTTCCTGTTCGTGATTCGCTCGAATGAAGAACAAAGCCAACCACAAACAAGAACACAATTAAGGTCAAGAACGAAATCAAGAACAAAAAACAAGTGATATTCGATACCCCCAAGTTACCCATGATTTGGAATGATAAAAAAATAAGCTGAAGCAAAAATCAAGGACAAAGCAAGAACTAGATCAAGAACAAAAGTGAATTAAGAACAATAAATAAAATAAGAGTACCCTTCTGTACCCAGTTTGTCCGTGATTTGGACTGAACAATGCCGGGCATGGGAGGGGAATTTCTCCAGGAACAAGTTCGCATATAGGACAGAGGGATACTCATCTACGAACTCGACTTCAGGGAGGATAGGAACCCCATGGACTCAAGATGGCGAGGAATTAAATGAAGATTGGGAGTGGCGGGCCTCCCCAGGCTCCCAATCTGCTCCGCACCCAGTTCGGGGCCTTTGGGGACTCCCAACTATTCCCATGAGAGTGTGTAGTAGATACCCCGTCCGGAAATACCCATTCCCAAAGGCTAGGCTTAGATGGGTTCTAAAACTTGATTGGGAAATATAAAAATGTATGTGTGTGTGTCTGTCTGTCTGTGTGCGTGAGAGAGAGAAAGTTAGAGAGAAAGAAAGATAAAGAGAGAGAAAGAGAAAGAAACGAGAGAGAAAGAGCGTGAACGATATAAAGAGAGAGAGAGAGTGTGTGTGTCCTAAGGAGTCGCAAGGAATAGTGTTACATCAAAAGATATTGCGGACCATAATGTGGAAAGGGAGAGAGAAATAGATAGATAGACAGAGTGAGTGGGAGATAGATAGAGAAAGAGAGAGAGTGTGTGTATATGACGTAGCATACTATTTTATCTTATGACAAAAGAAATCGCGTTTACACACAAACCACGGATGCCCACCACACAGGATCTGGACAGCCTCATTACACAATCCTGAAGGACCATAAATGATCTAAGTGTCATTTTTAAAAGATCAACGTCTATTTCAGGAATTCTGGTACCCATCGAAAATGAGATAAATGAAATGTGATGGTCTGTTTGTAAAGAGGAAGTCGATATGAACCGTAAATGTTGTGTAACTTGAAAGACATTAGCCATATGTACATATATGCGGCTCGGGACCACCCAAAAAAAAACTTAGGGGTGAGAGGAAGAAGGAGCAGGAAAAATGATACAAAAACCCTGAAGATCACCGATCACCTTTGTTGACAGGGTTCGTCGAAGTATACCAATTAATCTCAACTGTCTTCCCCAAAGAGCGGATCTATTTTAATGTATCCTGGATAACTCTAAGAGTCTAAGCGTAAATCTTGTACCTCTTGCTAGCTGTAGGGGTGAGGAAACGCTAAATAAACCAATCAAGAACAAACAAAACAGCGAGGGATCCAAAAGATCACCTTGGGACACCCCACTCATTCTTTTCGAGTAATTTCAAAGGAGTCTCCGTTTGTTTTTTCAAGGACAAGGGTCCACAAGAGACGGAAACAAGAGATATTCGAGGCTTAACTAGTCGAGGGAACATTGAAAATACAGGGAACTCTTGCATGTAATATGAATCTTGGTTACGCCATCCCTCTGCCTTTTTGTCCGTGAGGGAAGATGAATTTAGTTCAAGCGGTTCATTTTTGGGTCGGATTCGTAAGGAGGACATGTGTAACTAGAGAACTTTAGACAGTTCAAAATAGATGTAGAGGGTTAAGAGATGGTTCAGCGTTATTGTAAAAAATATCGGTATTTCGAAATAGTGAAGATAGTTCAAAGGTTATTTTTATGGAGCTAAAAAGTTGTTAACTATAGACATAGGGTCCGCCCCACATGTCGGTCCAAGGCAGTCATCGCAAAGCCAACCCGAAAAGGGAATCCTAATCGGAAAGTAATCAGACGCGATGTTGCTTAACTTCGCTCAACATGAGGGAATCTGTGCTTCAATTGGGGTGTAACCTCCCCCCCCCCCGATAATTTAAAAGATATTTAGCGAGGGGGTTGAAAAGAATCTTAAAAATTATAATAATTTGTTAAAAAACCCGGTTGATTTTAAAAGTTAAAAGTTTGTTAAATTAAAAAGGTTTTACGATTTTTAATATTTTAAACATTTCGTAAACGCTTTTAAATATTAAAAATCTTTAAGTTAAAAAATAAGTGACAAAACGAAAGAAAGTAGGGATAAAATTAAAATGACACTGGGCAGAAAAAACTTAAGACATTAAAGATAATAAATAAATAATCCCTACGACTACTACACATAATAACACTACTACTAATAATAATACATCCATCAATATATAATTAAGCGGGCTAAAATACCCCCTAAAAAACGACTCATAAAAAGTCATTTAATTTCAGCGTGCCCGTCTAGCGGGCACCAACGAGGGCATGGCAGCTTAAAAATACTCATTCGTTAATTGTGTTATTTACGGGCGTTGCTCTGCGCCAACTTTCACTTCCCCTGATTCTAGCACTTCGGTTAGCTGGTTCGAAACCCCAATTAAACACTGTCCCTCCTTTAAAATACAGTCTGGGGGTAAAAGTGATGTAGCCGTCTTATAGCCATCCCTCTTCAATCGTGGACGAGGACCTCCGACCGGAGAATGAACTTTACATAACGATCAGAATGACAAAAGCTGGCAAGACCGATGGCACTAGCGACAGATCCTCGGTGGAGGAGGAAGTACAAAAAGCGGTGTAATACTATGTTTTGTTACCAACCAGCGGACAAGGAAACTTCAGTGACCCAAGAGAGGGTCAACTGTTCCATTCCAGGAGAGTATGGCGCAAAAACCATTTCTGCAGGTTCCGGGACGGAAGAGTGATATGTAGTGTGTGTGAAGAGAAGAGGGAGGAAAAGACAGCAACATTGTCATTTGGCTATGTCTGTCGTAACGTAATCGAAGCTTATCAGCAGGTATGCTTCATACTCGACGCACCGCGGAAAGAATGTAGTTGATTGCGTGTGCTGAAGTGTTTTAAGGTCCGTTCAGGTCGGGAATCGAACCCGGTCAAGCAAACCTCGTTGTCGGTGAATGACGTGAGCCCCAACCCCGCAAAGTGAGGTTTGAAATGTTCTACAACAGACATTTCGAGAGAAATCCATTGCTCTAGCTGGATTAATCGAATTGTTCCCCACAAATCCAAATCCACCCCATTGGATTATTCATAATAGAGGTTTTAAAGGAAAACATTACGGCATAATTAGAACGAATATTACCAGCTGTGAAATGTGCAAACGCCTTGTGGTGATAGAGTTAAAAGGTGTTTAGAAGGAATTGGTGGTCAATTTGAACATCTTTTGTCTGAAATAAAAGATTAGAGTCGACTTTTGTTCTCTTTCCATTACAAACTTCGAATGAAGTTACATTTTTCCACCAATAAATATCATACGGTGCGAATCCGTGCTATAAAAACAACTCCAAACAACAAAAATAATGATAAATAACCACCGACGACAAAAATAATAAATTGCCTGTTAATCCAACCCTACAAAATAGTTCGCAAGTCTGAGTACAGGCATGTATGTACAGCCTACGCACTACTGAGTTTTGCATTCTACTCTTTGGAACCATCATTGTAAGTGAAGATTTGATTCGATTTTAACCAATCCTGTCTGCCCTTTCTCTCTCTCTTCTCTCTCTCTCTCTCTCTCTCTCTCTCTCTCTCTATATATATATATATATATATATATATATATATATATATATATATATATATATGGAACATTCTGTCTTGCATTGTATACTATGATTTCTAATTACAGAAGCTTCCTTCTTAGACGATATTTTTCCAGTGCGATGGCTTATTCCCATGTGAGAACAAAACCTCTCTTTCAATGAGCGAACCGTACTACCAATATAGGTGGTTCCTTGCAAACAACAAGGACAAGTAAAAGCATAAACAACACGGCTGCTCATTTCTAGAGGAAGTTTGTCTTTTGACGAGAAGAAACTTCCTATGGAAAGTGGGTTAACAAAATTAAAATTAAGAAATAAGAAGAGGAACAGCGGTATTATCTATGTTGAGTGTAGGAGATTTTGTACGTATTAGTAGGGATTCCAAAATTCTTAGACTATATTCATTGTTATTATGACCAATTATTTTGAAGTTATCTATGGAACATTCTGTCTTGCATTGTATAATTGGTCATAATAACAATTAATATAGTCTAAGAATTTTGGAATCCCTACTAATACGTACAAAATCTCCTACACTCAACATAGATAATACCACTGTTCCTCTTCTTATTTCTTAATTTTAATTTTGTTAACCCACTTTCCATAGGAAGTTTCTTCTCGTCAAAAGACAAACTTCCTCTAGAAATGAGCAGCCGTGTTGTTTATGCTTTTACTTGTCCTTGTTGTTTGCAAGGAACCACCTATATTGGTAGTACGGTTCGCTCATTGAAAGAGAGGTTTTGTTCTCACATGGGAATAAGCCATCGCACTGGAAAAATATCGTCTAAGAAGGAAGCTTCTGTAATTAGAAATCATAGAATATATATATATATATATATATATATATATATATATATATATATATATATATATATATATATATATATATATATATATATATATATATATATATCTTTCTTTCTCTCTCTCTCTCTCGCTCTCACAATGTATGCTACTCTTTCTCTTCCTCTCACTATGTGTGCTTCTGTTTCTCTTTCTCCTGTAATAGTAATATGTGCTCATATTTCAGTTCACCCCGCACTTTGTACTCCTGCTTCACCTCATCTCGCAAAATGTGCTCCTGTTTCTCTTCTTTCCGCATTATGTGCTCCTATTTATATTCCTCCTGCCATATGTGCTCCAGTTTCTCTATCTCCCACAATATGTGTCCGTTTCTCTTACTCCCTCGATATGTGGTCTTGTTTCTCTTCTTCCCGCAAAATGTGCTCCTTTTTTTCGTCCTCTTCCTCTTTGGTGTTTAATTCCTATCACGAAGTTATTGTGGTTCCTAAGAAGTTGTTACTTTTCTTACCGTGTTACTTATAAATGTTTCTTTGTTGATCCAGGGTTCCTGGGCGGACATGTCTTGCTCCAAGAGCTTCAAGCAGTGTGTCATGTGCAAGCTCAACATGCCAATCTTTATCAGGTAATCGAATCACCTCAGGAAATGCCACATCAATTAATACAGGGCCATGATGCAACTAAACTCATAAAATTAAGGAGTATTTTATCGTACTGTATGGGCCTTAGATGACACTGTATGCAGTGCCATAAAGTTCATGTTCATCGGTATAACTTGCTCTATATAAAATTCATACACTGTCAGTGGCACTACATACACAGCTCACGGACATTAGTGCACAATTTTATATAGATTTTATAGTGAATAGAGGTAGTAGATGAGGCTGTATGCAGTACTATAGAGTCTGAGTACGGCGTTGGAAGTCCTATATACTATTCTTGAATCGACTGTGGCTTGTACAGCTACTTGTACAGCTATAACTGCCACTGAAAGCAGTGCCAAACAGTCTGTTTATAACGGTACGACTTGTCCTTCTTAAAATATACGGGTCGTAGATGGCAGCACGGTCATTTTTGGTCAATGAATGGGGTTGGTATAAGGGTGAGATTTTATCCATCATCCTAGATTAATGTGAAAAAAAAGCCTCTAGCGGGATTCGAACCATCGGCCTCTCGTTTAAGAAGCGCGCGCGTTACCACTGAACCACGATGGACTAAAACGGACATAAGCTTTATTTTCCCAGTTTGCTCCAGTGTGATTTCTTATACTAGAGGTAACTGGTTTGAATCCAGTCGAGGCTTTATTTTACACTATTCGGCTGTTGCGCTTTTATGTTTTATAGACCCCTATAAAATATATGTAGGGTTCCATCATCCATGTGGTAGAAATTGAGTGGGTTCAAACCCATCATCGACAGAGGACGGAAAGTTCTCTCCATTGCAAATCAAATCAAATGGTATACAACATAAACCTGGAGGAACGGCGCGCCCTCCCGGCCCTAGTGCTCGCAGTTGTGCAAGCCCCTTGCCTCAGTGCCAGCAAGGGGAAATAAGGCTGTACATCTTCCTCACATATTCACTTCCTCTATCTTCACCATTTTCTTTAGAGATCTCTCCTTGTTTACCCCTTATCACCCACCCTGCAAAATTTCTGGGCTCGAAGCACCTTCTTTCTGGGAGTGCCAATAATTTCTCGAGATGATAATAAATGAGTGGCAACTGATAGAGTAACATTGAACGATTGGTGCCAATGGATAGAAAGGGTTCCAAGGAATCATTTGAATGGCACTAAATTTAAGGAGTGCCAAGGAATAGTTTGCGTGGCAGTAAATGTAAGGAGTGCCAATAATGTAAAGACAGCCATTACATTCTATGAGTGCCAGTAATCTTGAGTGGTTCCAATGATGCTCTTTGGAACACTTAATGCGATCGATGCCAACTACTAATAAGAGTGCCAGTAATTTCGAGAGAGTGACACTTAGTAGTCTGGGCACCAAACATGCGATGAGTGCCAACTAATGCGAGGAGGATCACTGAATGTGAAGGGTACTAATGAATGTGCTGTGTGCCTGATGCCTTACGGTGCCATTTAATGTGAAGAGTGCCACTATGAGAAGTACTTATATGTGAATATGACCAGTACTAATGTGATAAGGGACACTGGAAACGAGTATCTATAGAGGAACAACAATTTAACACTCAACAATCCACTCTCTCTCTCTCTTTGCGCCCAGGTTCAGGGGCATCTGCGACGCAAACCTCTACGACGATCGTTACATCATGAAGGGCAAACTCAACAGCATGCCATACTTCTTGGGGTACTACAGATCTCATGTTTACTACAACGGCACCTCCTGGATCCTCGAGAACATCGTGGTCTGTACTCGTACTATTTTCTGGTTTATGTTGTGCCTAGTAGCTCTTTTATAGACTGGTTGGAGGTCGCATATCTCCTATTGATTTTTGTTTTAGTACGATAACGTGTTTTACCGTATTCCCTTCATGACGTCATTTGAAACGTCATTCATGACGTCACTAATGGAATACCACGGCACGCCGCTATAAAGCTAACACGAGCGATATTGAGTATTTTAATAGATTTTAATAGCCCCTACCACAAGAGGGAACCTATCTATCGACCTTTACGTAGCTTTGGGTCATTCATAACATGCTGTAGTGTAGTTCCACCCAAATCTGGGTGATGGACGTCAGCTACACTAACTACTTTGCAAGGGTGACGCGTTACGTCACTGTACTAGAGTATTTAATTTACTTAAGCGGATTCTGCCATGATAATATACTGTATTGCAGTGGATTTAGTGTTTCGTAGTGCGCAAAATTGTACTATAGCACTTTTCAATTCCATTTATTACGTCTGTACAAAAACGAGATCTTAATAGACAATGATAAAATGTACACATTTCAATTTTGATATTGTTATAAACTGTCCATTAAATACAATACCCCCAAATAAAATTCAATAACTGGTAAAAATTTGATAAATATAAGAATTACGTATGGCATTTGAAAGGAAAAAAAATAATACATTTTTTTTAACTTACGTTATACATTACTATGCGAAATTAAATAGAACTAAATTTCGAGCAGCATCTTCCCCTCAAAATAATGCCATGCTGCGTTCATGAGAGGACTGGATGTTCAAGTGGTCATATGGGTCAGTGAGATGATATATTAAAAAAAAAATTAACTATTTATAACTTAGCTTTATGTTCTTTCCAATAGTATATGTATTTTTTTTGTGCCATATCAGATATTTACAAATTATTAGACTATTCTATGATTCCATATTTTGTGGACACCCGATATAATTAACATTTATTTCCATCGTTTTGACTTGAATATACCCAGTTTAGAACATGCCAAAATCATGCTCGGAAAATGGTCAAAACCTCCTTGCCCATTTCCATTAATCTCATCTCAACTGCCTTAGAAAATTAATAATCACCCATAAATCCCTTAAACATCCTGAGAACGTACGAAAACCTCTTGGAAAGATCAAAACCTCTTAAAATCTCTCCAAACTCCTAATCTTCCTTCAAGCCGCTTTGGATCCTCCCATCTCCCCCAAACCTCTAAATCTCTCGGATCTTGTTAAGAATTCAAAACTTCCCCGAATGCTTTAAAACCTCCCAACAAATTTCCCAAGGTCACTTGTAAAAAAATATCTAAACCTCTTAAAACCTCTCTAATAACGCCCTAATCCATTTTGCTACCCCCTATAAACTATCCTAAACCCTTAAAACCTCTTCAGAAACTTCCCCAACCTTTTTCTTTAAAATTTTGCAACTTCTTATGTTGCCAACTAGGGTTCATAATCATATTCTAAATCTCTTTAAACCCCACCCCTCCCTTGACTACTTTAACCTCTAAGAAACCTTCTGGACAAAGGTAATCGGCGTCTACAGCACCTCAAACTCCCTTAAACCATTAAACCCTCTCCAAACTTCAATCTTATCTTAATTTTTTTAAAATTCTCTTTAATTCAATTTTATTCCCCCCTTAAGACCACTCCAAACCTCAAACTTCACTTGAAATTTTTTAACCTTTCAAACCCAAATTTCATATAGTCTATAAAACCTCTCTAAATCCCAACATCCCTTAACCCTTTAAAACCTATCCAAACTTCAATTTTATTTCCCCTTTAAGGCCTCTCAAATCTCAACTTCAACTAGCCATTGAAAACATCTTCAAACCTCAACATCAATTAACCCTTTACAACATATCCAAACCTCAATTTTATTTCCCCTTAAAGGCCTCTCCAATCTCAACTTCACTTAGCCATTTAAAACATCCTCAAACCTCAACATCAATTATCCCTTTAAAACCTCTCCAAACTTCCATTTCATTTCCCCTTCAAGACCTCTCCAAACCTCAACTTACATAACCTTTAAAATTTCCTCAAACCGAAACATCAATTAACCCTGTAACTCTCTCCAAACCTCAATTTCATTTACCATTTAAAACCTCTCCAAACTTCAAACTTCATTTACCATTTAAAATCTCTCCAAACCTCAAACTTCACTTAACCCTTTTAAACCTTTCCAAACCCAAATTTCTTATAGCCTATAAAACCTCTCTAAATCTCAACTTCACTTAACTATTTAAAATTGCAACGTCACTTAACCCTTTAAAACCTCTCCAAACCTCAACTTCACTTAGCCATTTAAAATCTTCTAAAACCTAAACATCATTTAACACTTTACATCCTCCCCTCCAAATCTCAATTTAATTTACCATTTAAAACCTATGTAAACTGCAAATTTACTTAACCATTTATAACCTCTCCTAACCTCAATATCTCTTAACGCCTTAAACCCTCTCCAAACTTCAAACTTCACTTAACCCTTTAAAACCTCACAAACCACGTTTACCCCTACCTAGAACATTATTGCTACCTGTAATCTTCATTAACCTCCGAAACCTACATGAACTCCTTAAAACCTCCTAGTATCATCCTTAGTTGTTCAAACCTCTCCAACTTCCTTAACGTAACCCTCTAATTAGCCCCCTCTACATTTCCCTGAACCTCCCAAACCCCTGGGAAAACCTCTAAAAATCTTCACACCTACCTTGTTATTTCCTTAATAACTTCGGGGTTTATACCCTTTTTAAACCTCCATGAACCTATTTAACCTCTTCAAAACCTCTTAAAACCTGTCTAACCACATATTCCATATACGATCTAAACATCTTACCCTCTTAAACATCATTTAACCCGCTGAATCATCATGTACCTCAAACCCTCTTCAAACCTGATCGCTATCTTTACTCTCCCAACCTCCTTGAGCCACATAAAACCTCTTCAGAGACCCATAAACTTCTTAAAGCCTCCCCTGTCCTCCTCAATGACCCAAATGATGCCAAGAACCCTTCTTAACTTCTTCTAACAAATTGAAAGCTACTAAAAAAATATCTAAACCTCTTAAAACCTCACACCTTTACTAATCGTTATTACTGGCGCTGACTTCTCATAGACCTACTTAAAGCCATAACACCTATAAGCTACCTCTGAATATCTTCAAACCTCCCGAACCCCTTTTCCAAACGAGATTGGTACCTTTAACCTTTTTTAAACTCATTAAAACCTAGTCAAATCTCAACTTCTTTAAACTTCTCTGTTTTCATATATAATCTCCCATAGTCCGTAGATACCTCGATAAAAACCTCTTTAACCCTTTTGCAACTTCTTTAAGGTCCTATATCCTCTTCAGAATTATCTGGAACCAGATACCTACCGACATTTAAAAAAATGTCTGTGAATACCTTAAAACTTCATTAGACATTTATAAACCTCTTCAAATCACCCTAACGCAATCGCTACCCTTTAACACTTATGAAACCTCTTCAAAACATTTTGAACCCTCTCTAACTCCATGCCATACCTCACCGTAACTTAATATCCTTACAAACCCCCCTGAACCTCTTAGAATAAGCTCAAAAACACTGTTGAAATGTCTCCCGATGTGTCCATGCCAGGAAGACAACATGTACGCGGTGATGGACGAGAGCGGCTCCTTCAACTTTCCGATGGGGCGAAACATTTGGCGCTTCTCACACGGCTTCTGCGGCCGTAAGTCCCTCAAGGGACACAGCCTGGCTCTCACACAGTGCCGCAAGGGAGATGAATTCACTTGCAACGACGGCACCTGCATCCACATCAGAGAGGTAAGTCACCTTTGGCACTCCGCGCGATCTAATCTTAGAAGAGGTATCGCCAAAGACCGACCGATCTACGTAGTTCTTCTCAGTCAAGACTAGCGTGAGAAAGAGGTGAGAAGGGAAGGGAAGGGACTGAAAGAAGGGGATGGGAATGAGAAGGAAATGGGAATTGGAAGGGAATGGACTGGAATGAGAATGGACTGGAATGGGAAGGGAATGGGAAGGAAAGGGAAGAAAGAAAGAATAAAAAAGAATGAACGAAATAAATGAATTAAGAATGAAAGAAGGAAAATGAAAGAAAGAAGGAAATTATGAAAGAAAAAATTAAAGTAAAAATGAAAGAAAGAATGGAAAAATGAAAGGAAATATGAAAGAATGATGTAATGAATAAAAGAACGATAGAAGGAAAGAAAAAGAATGAAATTGAACAGATTTATAAAATAAAGAACGAAGGAAGGAAAGAAATTGAACATATGAGTAAAACAAAAACGAACGAAGAAAAGAAATTGAAAATAATGAAATAAATTAAAAGGAATAAGGTAAGAAATTAAAATTAAGGAAAGAAGAAATTTCGTCGACACTCATTTTAACCCTGAATGACGGAACCAGAATTGGGGTGGGAGTGAGACACATGACGGAAAACATGATCGTAGAAAGCGACACTCAGATAATCCACAGCTACGAACAATAAAACCCTTCTAGGCTCTCCTGACATTCCTTGCGGGACGCCGCCAAAGCCACGCAGCCCTTTAATATTTGAGGCACCTCGAATTGACGAAACATTAAATTCGAAGCCTCACTATTTACATTTCTTGGTTCTTCGAGTCAAACCTTGGCCAATTCTTCCATTTTTTATTTCAATTAACAATGGACAACTCGAACCGCCTTTGTTTCGACTCGAAGAGTTAATATTTGAACCTCTGTCCATTTCATTGTAATCGCACATGATCCTGATAATGGCGTCTTGTCACGAGTCGAAGCACGCGATAAAGAAATATGACCGTTATCGGATCTACGCAGCCGCCACGGCGCTACTTGGAAATCATACAAAAAAATATCATATCTTTAGCTCTATCTTCTCGGTCAAATCCCCTCCTGGGGCAGATCAGTAGGTTTGTTTACATGTACAATAAACTACCACCCCCATTGTTTACATGTACTATAATCCGACTGTTTACGTCGACAATAAACCTAGCTTGAAGTGGGGAAAATAGCGAACTCAAATCATATGTTATTGAAGCGTCCATAAGCGGCAATTCCTCGGTTTTAGCGTTTCTATGCCCGTTGCTAGGTGTGTGATCGACGCGAGCAATGCCCGGACAAGTCCGACGAACTGGATTGTTCTACGGTCATGCCCACCCAAGGATACCAACCTACGTTGCCCCCTCCAAATATCGTTTCTGGGGCGCCTCTTCCAGTCTATTTGAACCTCAGCTTAAGGTTAGTGATTAGGTTTATCGTTGCATCTCCATCGTGTTTAGAGCAGGGGATTAGCGCATAATAATAATGATAATCCCCTTTTCGTCCTGGTCTGTAGCTCGTTTCGGTCCATTCAAGCGATGGAAGACAAGTTCACTGTTGAAATGGAGGTTCGGATGATTTGGAAGGACCAGAGGCTCCTTTTCAAACACCTCCGAAGAGACAGACAACTCAATATTATCCTTCCTACTGAGGTAACCACCCAAGATGATCGAAGTTGAGGCCTTTAGGGTATGATTTCTCGTCGGAGGGGAGACCTAATTTGGTGCAACTGTATTTGGATGGTTGTAACGACGTGTATTTAGAACCCTACGTATATAATCCTCACTGAGATATACTTTATCGGTGGTAAGATCGTAATGAAATATAACAATTAATAAGCGCGAGGATGCCATATCAATGGTTAGCCAGTCCCACTTCCTATCACATGAGGGATATGCCCTAGACACACCAAGTGAGTATCTCTAACACGAGGGGAATTTACCTAATAGTAAAGATATACTATATGTTTAGACGTGTCAGTTAAGCTATGTACGCAGCTGTATTTATACATACCTCACTTGTAAGCACTACGGTCACTAAATGCACTCTCCTGAAAACAGGATAGTTAAAAATATACGCAATACATATTATCTACTAGTTCGGGGGTTAATTAGTTATCTAAAATCTTAGTGAATTATATATTATTCTGGCAATAGATATCAATAAACAAATTTTGTAGGTGCGATATTTTGTCTATTACATTGTTTTTGTATAAGCGAAGGCGGAGAGCATTTGGGTGCCGATCCTCGACTTCATGGAGACGGAGGCGAACGAGCACAGCCGCGTCGACAACGAGTGCAAGATCACGATCAAGCGCCTCGGGCAGCCGCTGCCTGACAACATCGAGGACTCCAAAGAAGGTGCCCCCCCCCCCCTCCTTCCCAAGCCTGCACGCGCTTTCGTTACGGTAGAGTTGCGCGACTTCCTCTCCGGTCCTCCGTGTTTCCTTGTAGTCTTGGGTTTTCGGGGCAGGTCCGAGAGTTGAGTGGCCACTTAACGACTCCCGTAGCCATGGAGCCTTCGTTGCGGGAGAGTTGCGCGACCCCCTACCAGCCACGTGTTTCCTTATAGTGTTACGTTTTCGTTGCGGGTAGGAGAGTTGCGTAGACCCTGTCCACCTAATGTCTCTCCTAGTCGTAAGCCCACAGAAGGACCCGCCTTCGATGCTGGCAGGAGAGTGACGGGAACCTCCAATCACTCATTTCATCATTTTCCAAAGGAATTATGGTAGGCCCTCGTTAGTTATTGCAGTCTTGAAAAAAATATCATTCATATCAACTGTAACCCTTAGCCGACAAGGTGTGGTCGGCGCGTATCAATGACAATAAAAATTACCCACCCGCATAAGCTAGAAAATGCCTTGTTCCTCCCGTATCAAAGCGGCGAAAGTAAATGATTTTTTTTACACATTAAATAATAATTAAATACTGAAACAATCTAGCAAATTATTAAGTCTATATAGTCGCAAAACTCTAAGTATGTTTACTTGTAATTACTTGATCTCTTTTGTAGTTCATTAAATTTGGTCAAATAATTATAGAGGATAAACTTTTAGAGTAAATAGCGCCTGCAGAGTTATCTAAATATTCAGAAAAATGGACGAAATTAAAAAAAATTCAGATTTGTGGAAATTTTACTTTATTTTGTGTGCAAAATTTGAAGTGTCTTTTCTTCTGAGAGATCTAAAACGGGATTTAGATCTTATTCATCTTTTCCCGCCAGAGTTTATGCTACATGTATCTTTGGTACATGCATCTTATACATCTTTTCTCGTCAGGTTATGGTACATGTATCTTTGGTACATGCATCGTATGCATCTTTTCCCGGCAGAGTTTATGGTACATGTATCTTTGGTACATGCATCGTATGCATCTTTTCCCGGCAAAGTGTATGGTACATGTATCTTTGGGACATGCATCGTATGCATCTTTTCCCGGCAGTTTATGCTACATGTATATTTGGTACCTACATCGTATGCATCTTTTCCCGGCAGTTTATGATACATGTATATTTGGTACATGCATCGTATGCATCTTTTCTAGGCAGTTTATGCTATATGTATCTTTGGTACCTACATCGTATGCACCTTTCCCCGGCAGTTTATGCTACATGTTTCTTCTCGCTAAGCTCAAAGTTAAAAAGTTACCGAAAATAGTTTTTTATAGAAATTTCTCGAATTTTTCATATTCCTCTGCTTTAAGCGCTAAAATAGAGTCATTTGGAGCTATGGAATTGCATCCCCCTAATGTATCTTGCTCTCGCGGAGTTAAGGGTACAGGTTAAGTTAGGTTAAGTTAGGTAATATTGAAATAATAAAAAAAAACAATCATAAACGACATGGAGGGGCAAAATACCCAAACAAGCTAACCTAAGAATCATAACAACAAACAACTCAATTTTCTAATCAAAAAGAGCAAACACAAACAATCTAACCTAACCTATAAAATACCGCAAAAAAACTCATCACCATTATTAAAACAGACAACCACAAATAACCTGCCCTGACCTTCTTATCATTGGAAAAGACTCATAGCCATCAAATAAAACCAGCAACCTGACTTAAACTTCACCACTCTTCAAACAACTCACAATCATCAAATAAAATCACCAAACCAAAACAACCTAACCTAACCTCCGTCAACCACCGAATAGTTCTCAATCATCAAAGTCGACATACCTAAACTAACCTTCTTTAGACTTCAAACAGCTTCCAATCGTCAAATACAACCTACACAACTGAAATAACCCAGGAAACAGCAAATTTCCTCAGAACCATTGAGTGTACCATCGATAGAACAACAATTTCACCCGAGAAACCTTGGGCATCCTGCTAGTTTGGTTTTATTTTTTCCTTTCCCTCCCGATCAAAATCTTTTCATTTTCTTAATCATCATCATCACTTCATCATCACCATCATCACTTCACTAACTCTATAATTTAAGAAGGGGATTTTTTTGAGTATTTGAATAATAATTTCATCTTAGTTTGGTTATGACTTATGGTTTTTTATCGAAGTTATTTCTAATAATTCGTTTATAATATTAAAAAACAAAATGGTGAAGTTCAGAAATAAATATAGGTATCAAAATTTTGTGATTTTTTAAAACCCAAAGAATTACAAATGGTGAAGTTGAGAAATTTTAGTTTAGAGTTCCTTTTTAAAATTATTATAATCGGCGAAGTTCAGAAAATTTATAAAAATTTAACCATGGCTGCTTTTTTTTAGATTTCAAATTTTAATCTTAGTAGCGAAGCGCAAGCTCCCCCCATAGGGGAAGGTGGCCAATCCATTGCCTGGTTTATTAATAACAATAATAGATTGAAATATTTAAGAAATTTTCTCAATGTTGAAAATATTTCGAATCATTCATAGCCTCCTCTCCATGTACATGTCAATATCCTGCCATCATTGTTTCCATCTTCACCAAACATCTTATCTTCCTCCTCGAAGACTAGCTCCCCTTCATCGCCTTTCCAATGCCCCCAATATCGCCCTTATTTGTCCATCAACTCCTAACGTATTTCCCTTGATCTCGTCTCTGGATCCTGCAGTTGATCTCATTATCGCTCTTCGTTATCTCTCTCAGGTCTTCTCCCCCTGACTTGTTATCCACCACCTCATCCGTACACACCATCTCGTTTACAGTCCCCACTGTTTTCTGAAAACATCCGTGAGGCAAAGCAAAACATGTGCTTCAGTGGAGGTGTCACCCAGTTACTTTGCTGCCTCCTTCGACTACACCTGACCATTCATGTGTATAACTCTCTTCTAAAATCTGCCCGCGTAGCTCACATTCTCCGTATCAACTATGAAAATAAAAACAATCCTCGGACGCTTTTAGAACATAAGAAGAAGAACATAAGAAAAGAAGGAGACTGCAAAAGACCATTCATGGCCTACACTTGGCAGCTCCTGTTCCAGTCAACACACAAAAGATTTATTACCAGAGAAAAGTCATCAACATTGTCACCCTTTACAGGAGTTCGTCAGATCTAATCTACAATATACATAAAATGCATCCAGAGGATTATGTCCATTCATGCAACCGCAAAATAATCTCCCCACTCCTTAGAAAAATATATACATATGTACATAAAAAAGTCAGTCCCATCTAGCAGCTTCATTCATATATTTATCTAATCTATTCTTAAAACTACCCAGAGAGGAGGCTTCTATCACATGTCTAGTGAGCCTATTCCATTCATCTACCACACGATTTGTAAACCAATTCCTCCCAATCTCCTTACTAAACCTATACTTATCAAGCTTAAACCCATTGCTACGTGTCCTGTCATGTTCACTAAGTATAAGAACCTTACCCAGATCCCCTTTATTATATCCTTTTACCCATTTGAAGACTTCAATCAATTCCCCTCTGACTCTTCTCCTTTCCAATGTATGTAGATTTAGTTTTCTGAGCCTTTCACCATAAGGTAAGTTCCTTAGCCCACCAATCATCTTTGTCATCCTTCTCTGCACAGACTCAAGCAAATCAATATCCTTCCTAAAATATGGTGACCAAAATTGTACTGCATAGTCTAGATGAGGCCTAACTAGCGCCAGATACAGTTTTAGAATGACTTCAGCACTCTTATTGCTTACACTCCTCCTAATGAATCCCAATATCCTATTAGCTTTATTCTTAGCATTTAGGCATTGCTTTCTAGGACGAAGGTCTGAACTTACCAAAATACCCAAGTCCCTCTCACAATCGGTCCTCCCTAAATTTCTCCCATTTAATTTATAACTATTCAGTGGATTATTTCTACCTATACTAAGTACACTACATTTGTCTATGTTAAACTTCATTTGCCATTTCTCAGCCCAATTGGACAGAATGGTCAATTCCTCCTGCATTACAACAGCATCAGAATCAGCCCTAATGGCCCTACCTAGCTTAGTATCATCAGCAAATTTACTCAGGTCACTACTTATACCTATGTCAAGATCATTAATATAAATTAAGAATAGCAAGGGACCCAAAACAGATCCTTGCGGAACTCCACTGCTAACACACCCCCACTCAGATTTAATTCCATCTATACTAACTCTTTGCTGTCTGTCACCAAGCCATGACTGAATCCACCTAAATATACTGCCATCGATCCCGTGTGCTTTAACTTTGCTCAGAAGCCGTAAGTGTGGCACTCTATCAAAAGCCTTACTAAAGTCCAAGTATAAAATATCATAGTTTTCATCCTTATCTGCTGCTTCATACACCTTACTATAAAAAGACAGCAAATTAGTCAGACAAGATTTACCCTTACTAAAGCCATGCTGTGATTCTTTTATCAACTTATGCTTATCCAAGTGATCCCTAATATTCCTTGCTATAATAGATTCCATCATTTTCCCTACCACTGATGTCAAACTTACTGGTCTGTAATTAGACATATTTGTTTTATCCCCTTTCTTAAATATAGGTATCACATTGGCTTTCTTCCATGCCACTGGCACAATGCCACTCTCCAATGATTTTCTAAAGATGCATGCTAGGGGCTCACTTAACACATCCTTACATTCTTTCAAAATTCTAGGAAAGACCTCATCAGGACCGGGTGCTTTACTACTTTTGATTTTATCAATTTCCTTTGTCACTATCTCCTTTGTGATCAAGATATCCTTTAATTTCTCTTCATCATTACCCCGAAAGATCATTGACACCTCGGGTATATTTAGAGTATCCTCCTGTGTAAATACTGAGAGAAAAAAGTCATTTAGCATTCCAGCCATTGAGTCCCTATCACTCACTAATTCTCCATTGGAATCTATAAGTGGGCCTATTTTATCTCTAACCTTAGTTTTGTATAATTGATAAAAACTTTTAGGATCTTCCTTTGCCCTATTTGCCACTTTAATTTCATAATTTCTCCTTGCTACTCTAACTAACTTTTTAACATTTCTTGCTAGTTCATTATATCTCTGCCTTAAGTGATCCTCTCCATTTTTTATTTTCCTATAAATGTCCTTTTTAATGCCAATATAATGCTTAATTTTATCTGTCATCCATTTTGGGTCATTATTTTTAGTCCTAATCTCCTTATAAGGAATGTTAATCATCTGACCTGTAATTAATTGCTCAATTATTCTTTCATACTCCTCTTCAATTGTAATCTCTTCCTCCTGGTGATTATTGTCTCCACTAACTGATATCATTGAATCTATTCCTGAATTGATTTCAATGCCTGGTTTCTGTACAACTGCCTCCAGGTAAGTCCTTAGCCCATTATAATTTGCTCTTCTAAAGTCAGGAATTTTAACATTGTTCATGCTACTATCAATACCATTCCATTTCATCTTGAATCTAATTTCACAATGGTCACTATTACCCAAATTTCCTCCAATCTCAGTATCCTTAATAACTTCTTCCCTATTTGTCAGAACTAAATCCAGTATATTATTACCTCTAGTGGGTTCGTTAATAATCTGCCTCAGAAAATTATCTTGGACAACATTCAAAAATTCCTCAGCCTCCTGATCACCCACAAGAGCTTTCCAGTCTATATTTCTGTAATTAAAATCGCCCATTATACACACATGCTTACTTCTACATGCCCGTTCAATCTCCTGCCACAGAAGATTTGAAGCTTCCTTACTAAGATTTGGTGGTCTGTATAATAATCCTATGACAAGCTTGTTTTTACCTTCCTAAAGCTTGTTTTTACCTGCAAGAATTGTATCAATCTATCATTCGAACTTCTCATGATTCTCCGCTAACAAAATAGTCCATATTTGCTCTGGAGTTTCTTCTGCCCCACAAACCTTCTACTACCTGATTCCGTTAACTTGTTCAAGACTATGCGCCCGTGTTTTTATCTGACAGACTCCTTACTTCAAGTGTTGCACTGCCTCCCCCTCCGGTTTCAGGTGACCCAGATGGGTTAGTAATTATCTAAAATCGAGAAAAATTAAGAAAAATAATAACATATTTAAATGTAAGGGATAAAAATAAAGATAGAGAAATATCATACAAAATCTGAGTTGTCTGCTTGAGAGTTTTGAGACTCCTAGGGCTTAAGGCAGCGGTAAGCCTAAAAGTGAGCAGCCTAAATCACTGAATTGGTCATTATTCGACGCGTTATTGACTCATAGACGGTCTGAATTTTCAGTCTTCTTAAATGATGATGCATGTTTTCTTTAAATTCACAGGGCAACAGAGATATTAGAGAGCATAAATGCTTGTCACAAATACAATGTTAAAGAAGAGAAACATATTCTTACTTTGGCCCTGGAGCGAGCATAATTCCTTTGTTGTCTTATCGAGCGCTTTGTTAGGGCTATTTTTTTTATGCGGATGCATCTTTCATCAGTGAATATAACTATCTTTCTTTAACTGTTGTCTCTAAATTCTGGAATAAACTGACATTTATCACCTTGTTGCATGAGTTATAAGGATATTATTTTTAACACAGCTCGAATATATCTGGGCAAAGATAACTACATCCGGATCTCAAGAAAGTACACAATTACCTTCATGTGTCATTTCAACTTTTACAACTACCCCTTCAGCACAGATTACTGTAGCATGATCTTCAGGATTAACAAGAACACGGATAGATACGTCGCTCTCAAAATGTTTGGACCCGGAGTTCGATATGAGGTGGGTAGAGTACTACTGACTGATGGGTTAAATACAGGAACGAGTGCGAAACATATAAATTTGTGGGCTTATATGTGTGAGAAAGAGGTAAGCATATATACCAATTACCGGAAGCCTTACAACACGAAGGTTTAATTTTAATTGCGGGGGAGATCGTCCAGGAAGTATTTATACCCACTTCCTATTACGGCAGATTTTCGCAATAGTCCCTGAACCGTTTATTGAAGGGAAACGAAATTTGGAGGCCTTGAGATGGTTATATTTTGACATCCACAATATATTAATAAGTTTGAGAGACAAACATTGAAGTAATGACACCTTTTACGAGCTTTATGTTTAGTTTATATTATTATTTATTTGAGATAATAAATACAAAATTCTTGTGGGAAAAGCCTAACGGCCATGAACTTGGAAACAAGCTCCCACAGAGCACAGTATCCATATGTCAGGTAAGAAAGAATGAATAAAGAAGAAAGAAGTTGAAATGCGTAAATAAATAAATAAATAAGTTTAAAATTATTAAAATCAAATCAATATTAAAATTATGAGGCAATAGCACCCACCCTTAATCTAGCATTGAAACCTCGTTTGAAGATATTAATATCTTCCTGATAACTTCTGCCGGAAGATCATTCCACTGCTTTACCGTACTTGGCAAAAAGCAACGCTGAAACTGAGAAGTGCGGCAGCGAGGAATGCATAGTGCATGTGGATGTTGTCCATCCACAAACCTTGTTGCTCTAGCAAGAGGCAACAGGGGTTCAGGAATTAAAAATGATAGTGGCAATTCCCTACTGATGTAGTATTTATGGAATATCGACAAACATGAAATCATCCGTCGATGATCCAAGTCATAGCTAGGAAAAAGGAATCTGCCTCCACGAGCAACCCTAACTAAGAGAGACAGATCTCTGGCAGAAGCGGATATCCAAACTGGAGAACAATACTCAAGAAGAGGGAGAACAAAGGACCTGAAACAAGTGGCATTAATATCTTCATTATTATAGATATATGAGGCCTTACGTACAAGTTTTTGTCACTTATTTACAATTTGTACTAGTCAAGAATAATCTGGAACTTACTAACATCCTTTGATTCGGCATCACAAACTCCATAGTCTTATTCTACACTCAATCACCATGGCGGAACCTTGCAAAAGGATGGATGGTATAATGGGAGTTCTGCTAATATTACAACTGAAATATGGAGGAGTAACATACCCTTCCCAACCCCGTGCCCCAAGAGAAACTGGCATGCTCTAGCACGGATCATCTTTTGCGCCTCTTTTTATACCTCCTACTCTGTTTTCAAAAAGTAGTGAACCGTCTTCTGTCACCACTTCGAGAATAATGGCGAAATTCAAATCTAAGATGAGCTGCATGACGAATTCTGAAGAACTAAATAACCTTTAATCTCTAGTGCAGTCAGTGATAAGTGACTGGAGGCAACAGAAAATCTCCCTCGTTCGGGTTCTTCCTGTAGAATTCCACTTAGTACGCTACGGAGGATCCTTAGATCCGTTAAAAATAACCCCAAAAGTGACTAGAAGAGAGACGAACGATCAGTTAGGAGAGGAAGGGGTCGATGTTAGTTTTAGCATCGGTCAAAATGTTGGAGAGAGCGAGAATGTATAGCCGACGTCAGAAGAAACATTCACTTGAAAACCTCCATGAAGTACGCCGGCGATCATTTGAAGAAATATCTAAATTTTTGAGCCACGCGCTTTAGTCAGATGAACGAAGATTGAGTTCTTAGTCCGAAATGTTAGGTATTCAGGGCATAAAAGTGCTGAGGCTGGTGTCCCCAAAACATTGTTACAAAAAAATAAAATAAAGCGGATTTGTTATGTTACTAGCATAGGTACACAGCGTGGCCCGGGATAAAAAGTCCTGTCTTAAATAAAGATAGGAATCAGGGCTTTGCACCCACTTGCGTCAACTGTGTAAATGTTCTACACGCTGAACAAATCTAAAATTGCCCAACGAAATGTACAAACTGTGGAGGGCCCCACCCATCATTGAAATTCTTATATTGAGCCATAAAAATATCTTTAATTGCTGATTATTATGATTATTCGAGGGGTGAAGGCAGATTCAGGATAATATACTTACAATGAGTAAACGTTTCACCGCGCCCGCCCGGCAGTTTACGCGTATGCGTAAATGATCGTTAGTGTGAGGGAACCCCACGGGGAGTCTCTTGAGCAGGCGGAACTTCCATGTGCTGCAGACGGCCCGGTTAGGCCTAAATTGGTAAGCCTACACCCCCCCCCCGCGCTTCCACAACCGGTAGCCTCGAACCGCGTCCCCTACGATTCACTTTTTTGCGGACTAGAATAGCCTCTACAAGAAGATTCGAAGCCATTCGAGAGTAGAGCTTTTTCCCGCTAACCCACCTCGGGGAGAGCCTCGAACATAAATAGAGTTCGACTCTCATGATGAGACACAGAGTTGAGAAGTCTCACCCAGAGCAGAAGATTCCCCATGGTTCCAAGTCAAGTGCTAGTAACAAAGGAAAGTGACAGCGGGACTATTTTGTGTATTTGGAATTAGCCCCAGCCAGGAGGTAATTCCACTGAACGATCGCCCCGAGTGATTTTTCCGACATCTTTCATCAACTCCTGTCGAAGCCCTCCTCATTTCGGGTAGCCGAAATACTTTTCCCTGGACCGGAAGTTACCCCCCCAACCCTTGCTTTTGGAGAACCGTCATCACTCCAACCTCCCGCTCTGAAGTCCGAGCGGCCTCACCTCAAGTGCAGAAGACATCCGTAAGCCAACCCCTCTCCCCCTTTTGGTAACCCAATTAAGTTAATCCCCCCCTCCCCCATTTGAATAGTCTCCTCCGGGAATACCTTAAGTTCTAACTTCATAGCCTGATTTATAACTACAATTTCCCCTTTCATTTACTGATGTGATTTTGCCCATTAATTCTCTGAGGTAATTTTACCCATCAATTCTCTCATTATTTTTGTGTAAATAAAATTATATTTTTGTACATGCCTCTTTAAATAAACCTTGAGCTTTGCCATTGTCCATAATTTACCTGACCTCGTTGCACTCTCTCGCTACTCAGCCCGTCTGAACTCGTGGTTTTCCGTCACTTTTGTCGGTTCGCTTTCAAGTTATTGGTCCCTCCCTCATAGATATAATATGGTATTGATATAATGTAATATCATACTACGACAATTAGTTATGAGCGAACGACGTTGTGGCCGCAGGAACAGATCCAGCGTCTTATAAATACAGATATGACAGCTTCTGTAATTTGGTACACTTCATCGAATCAACGGAAAGATGAATAAAAAAAAAATACTACAGAAATGTTCTCGAAGATTATCTGAAGAGTAATGCTTGCAAGTTTGGTCCTGGAAGATGGATGTGTCAACAAGACAACGATTCTAAACACAGGTCGCTTAGGATGACCATCACACTCGCCAACAACCCACTAGAAAATTTATTTATAGTATGAACTAAAGGTCCGCGTTCATGATACCCCCCCCCCCTCCTCCAAAAGATCGATTTAGTGTGAAGGTTTTGCAAAGACAAGTCCCCACAAAAAAAATCCATCTGAAGTTTGTTTGAACTTAGTTAAAAACTATAATAATAGTTTGATGAATGTCATTAAAAAAAAAATATATACTATTGTCTATTAGTTATCAAACTGCATAAAGTATGAATAGTTTTTGATTACAAATTTTCGTAGTGGTAGTACTACTTTATTTTTCTATCAAACTTATCGAAAATTCTGGATGGCGTCTAATAATACATTGGTCACAATGCCACAAAATCTAGTTTATACGCCACTGAACGGTTCACGAACAATGACGAACAATTGGAGTATTAGGAAGGGGAACATTGCAGTATTAGAAAGGGGAAGATTCTAGTATTAGGAAGGGGAAGATTCTAGTATTAGGAAGGGGAAGATTCTAGTATTAGGAAGGGGAAGATTCTAGTATTAGGAAGGGGAAGATTCTAGTATTAGGAAGGGGAAGATTCTAGTATTAGGAAGGGGAACATTCTAGTATTAGGAAGATGAACATTGTAGTATTAGGAAGGGGAACATTGTAGTATTAGGAATGGGAAGATTCTAGTATTAGGAAGGGGAACATTGTAGTATTAGGAAGGGGAACATTGTAGTATTAGGAAGGGGAGCATTGTAGTATTAGGAAGGGGAACATTGTAGTATTAGGAATAGGAAGATTCTAGTATTAGGAAGGGGAACATTGTAGTATTAGGAATGGGAAGATTCTAGTATTAGGAAGGGGAACATTGTAGTATTGGGAAGGGAAAGATTCTAGTATTAGGAAGGGGAACATTGTAGTATCAGTAAGGCGAACATTGTGGTATTAGGAAGGGGGAACATTGGTGTATTAAGAAGGGGAACATTGTAGTATTAGGAAGGGGAACATTGTAGTATTAGCAAGTAGAACATTGTGGTATTAAGAAGGGAAACATTGTAGTATTAGGAAGGGGAACATTGTGATATTAAGAAGGGGAACATTGCAGTATTAGGAAGGGGAACATTGTAGTATTAGGAAGGGGAACATTGTAGTATTAGCAAGTGGAACATTGTGGTATTAAGAAGGGGAACATTGTAGTATTAGGCAGTGGAACATTGTGGTATTAAGAAGGGAAACATTGTGGTATTAAGAAGGGGAACATTGTAGTATTAGGAAGGGGAACATTGTAGTATTAGAAAGGGGAACATTGTAATATTAAGAAGGGGAACATTGCAGTATTAGGAAGGGGAACATTGTAGTATTAGTAAGGCGAACATTGTGGTATTAGGAATGGGAAGATTCTAGTATTAGGAAGTGGAACATTGTAGTATTAGGAAGGAGAACATTGTAGTATTAGGAAGGTGAACATTGTAATATTAAGAAGGGGAACATTGTAGTATTAGGAAGGGGAACATTGTAGTATTAGGAAGGGGAACATTGTAGTATTAGGAAGGGGAACATTGTAGTATTAGGAAGGGGAACATTGTAGTATTAGTAAGGCCAACATTGTGGTATTAGGAAGGGGAACATTGGTGTATTAAGAAGGGGAACATTGTAGTATTAGGAAAGGGGACATTGTAGTATTAAGAAGGGGAACATTGTAGTATTAGGAAGGGGAACATTGTAGTATTAGTAAGGCGAACATTGTAGTATTAGGAAGTGGAACATTGTGGTATTAAGAAGGGGAACATTGTAGTATTAGGAAGTGGAACATTGTGTTATTAAGAAGGGGAACATTGTAGTATTAGGAAGGGGAACACCACCCGAAAACGAGGTGAGCACAGCACGTCCACCAGTCGGTAGCCAGAACTCTCCGTGTGCTGACGTTTTGTGTCTGCTCTTGCCGGGATCGAACCCGGTACTGCAACGTTGGCAGACCAACGACGTATCCACTCGGCTAGCAAAAGTTCCAATTTATTTTAGTAAAGTTGAATATTAATTTATAATAGTTTTAACAAAGTCATCAGATCTAAGTCGCGTGCTCTCAATTATCCCAACTTATGACATTACGACCTTCAAAACTTTCATAATTCCAGGACTAACCTTGGGAGGACCGTACCAATTATATCATTAGAAAAATAACATGAGGGTTTCAAGTATCGTTATAATCAGCCGAATAGTTATGATGTTATTGCTTAAAAGAACATTGAAAAGTAAAATAGTGACCATCTGATCATCCGACCTACGAACCGACGAATCGCGTCCACGCAACTAAAAATTGACTTTTAATTCAATCTGCATTCCAAAAGAGGGAATTTGGGTATACTAAGCCGAATTGCTGCAGAGAACTCTTGCCGAATAAGATAAAAACCTAGCATTGGTCTTTGGGGAGCAACGTCAAATGCTGAAACCTCACACAATCATTTTGTCATGAATTGGAGTGATTAGAAAGAACCTTAAAATCATAACCATAATTCTCGCTAATTCAGGTTTTTTATATATTTTAAGTATGTTTACATTGGTTTGCCAAGATCCTGATAACGACGTCTTGCCAAGATCCTGATAACGACGTCTTGCCCAGATCCTGATAACGACGTCTTGCCCAGATCCTTATAGCGACGTCTTGCTAAGATCCTGATAACGACGTCTTGCCCAGATCCTGATAACGACGTCTTGCCAAGATCCTGATAACGACGTCTTGCCAAGATCCTGATAACGACGTCTTGCCCAGATCCTGATAACGACGTCTTGCCCAGATCCTTATAGCGAAGTCTTGCTAAGATCCTGATAACGACGTCTTGCCCAGATCCTGATAACGACGTCTTGCCAAGATCCTGATAGCGACATCTTGCTAAGATCCTGATAACGACGTCTTGCTAAGATCCTGATAACGACGTCTTGCCCAGATCCTGATAACGACGTCTTGCCCAGATCCTGTTAGCGACGTCTTGCTAAGATCCTGATAACGACGTCTTGCCCAGATCCTGATAACGACGTCTTGCCAAGATCCTGATAGCGACGTCTTGCTAAGATCCTGATAACGACGTCTTGCCAAGATCCTGATAACGAAGTCTTGCCAAGATCCTGATAGCAACGTCTTGCTAAGATCCTGATAACGACGTCTTGCCCATATCCTGATAGCGACGATTGGCAAGATTCCAAATACGCAATAAAGAAATAAGTCGCGATCCGTCCATATACGCAGATTCCAGGGTGCTACTTAAGTACCTCTAACATATTATATTTCCTTAGCGTTATCTTGTCGTTTTAGCGCTATTTTCTCTCTATCTGCGCGCTTTAGATAGGGCTATCTTCAGGTATTAGCGCTATCTTCATGCTTAAGCGCTCGCTTTATTCTTTAGCGCTATTTTTTCTATTAAACAAATTATATGGTGTGCAATGCACTATAATACACTGTCGTGCCGAAAGTCACGGGATAGCAGTGTAGCAAAGGTAATGGTAGGCCGTGATACCTTATCATGACGTCATGATATGGCCAGGATTTTTATCAGTCAGTGTGAACTCCGACCAGGCAGTTGATGGCAAGACAACATGAGTGCCAACGGGGCATGAAAATGGGTGCCAGAGAGATGGGCCATTCCATTTCTTGAGATGTGCGGACACTCAACATTATCCGATCTACGGTGCCTCATGTGTACCGACGGTACCTCAGGGAAGGCATTACCGCCTACGATGGACATCGCAGACGTCGACCATGGGTGGGTAATGACAGTGACCAGCGCCGTCTGGTCAGAATCGTCCAGGGTGACAGAGAAGCAACTCTGGGTCAAATCACAACCACATCCAATGCGGGAGGTATCAAACGCATACCCATCAGGTCACTGAAGCGTTCTTCACCTTCCATGGGGGCTGAAGACCCACAAGAGTACCTCTGTTCCCCTGCCAATACCACAAGACGGGACACAGCGCCGTACTTGGGCTCGTGACGTCGCTAACCACAAGGTACCGTGAAAGTTCGCGATGGTTCTATACTGGTGTTGGGTGTTCTCGGGCATAGGTTTTGTCCATTGGTCCGCCAAAACACGTCATTGATTGGTGACCGCTACGTTGCACTGCTTGGTAACCAGTTACACCCTTTCACAGACTTCAATGTACCCAAAAAACCATCGGATAGTTCAGCAGGATGAGCCATCGTGCCAGAGTTAACCAGAATTGGTTCGAAGAGTATCAGGATAGTTGGACAAATGGTGCGGCCACCATATTCAACCGACCTCAACCCAATGGAGCATTTAATCTTCATATGTGGTCATATGTCTCACGTGCCATGTAAGTGGACATGAAGTGTAAGGAACGTGTGCGCAAGGATGTCTTGGTTGAAGAGATGCGGCTCATTTGTTTTGCTACAATTTTACCACCGAAAAATACCGTCTAATGCCTATATCAGTGGAAAACGAAACCTGTAGGTGAAATCTGATCTCCGGTTTGCTACAGCTCCCTGAAGCCGCCTCGAATCCGGCCCCATCCTACAAGAGCGCGGATATGGCCGACTCTGGTTCAGGCCGAAAATGCTACTAACGTGTCTGAGGGAGGTCCAACATCGGTTTTTATGAAGTCTCCCATCCATCTACTCAACAAAGCCAATGATGACGAAACTCGTTTCAACATGTTTAACCTGATCCGTTGAGCATTAATTAACCCTAGCTTATAAACTACTCCCCTCTATTGCAGGGGATGACCAAGCTAAACTAGACCCCTACTTGAGCTGTTACCCTGGTTAATAGGAATCCTTATCGCAGGGGTTGACGCAGCTAGTAGAGTACGAAGTGGGGAAGTTGCATATCGACCGCTTCCTGCGGGAAGACGAACCTTACAGCGGTCTAATACTCACCATCCAACTGAAACACATGTTTGCAACTCAGGTATTTATTATTATTAATTCAATTTTATTATTCCTAGTCGTATTTAAACAATTAATCGATACTACTCAAGGTTAACATCGTACTAAAGTCGTTAATTTGTTTATGAACGTTGAACACATTGTTTAGGTTAAGTTTACATCTTGCATTATACTAAAGCAATGTTAATTCTCTAGCACTGTCCAGGGCGGAGGTGGGAGGAGATAGTACTTCATACTTGTATAAGTTTTTCCTTGTTTTTTTTACTATTGTTACTACTTTATACTACATTACATATGATGGTAGAGAGCCGCCTAGTATTCATCACCAAGTAAAACTCTGTCTTAAAATAGATAACTAATGTGGAATTCTCTTCCTGCGATTGTAGTTGAAAGTCCCTCTGTCAACGTCTCCAAAAATCGATTAGATAAACATAATCTCTAGAAAGGAGCAGACGCACCCACACCACAAATCACCACTTGCTACTTTATGGTATCAGTTAGTAATTTATACAATTGGATTATCGTTCTCCGTTGTAATCCTACTTATTTTCCTTATTTTTTTTCTATTCCACTCTCTTATTTTCTCAAGACTTGCGTCAGAGTGGAGACCAGGGCATTTCCTGGTCTGTAAACCTGTAATTGGTCAATCGGCTAACCAACTTTTCGTACTTACCTACGTCATGAAGTTAAGAAATAATGTATGTAACGGGTTGGATTCAAATGTTGAGATAATTCTCGAATACCCAGAGATGTTTTTCCACTAAAAAACAGTTTGTTTTGGTTTTTAAGAACAAACGAGTAAGGAAACTTGATCCATAAAAATTTACTGTGCCATTGCTGGCATCTAAACTAAACTATATTTTCATAAATAGCTTTTAGATAATATGTATATTAAATTTAGACACTATGTTCTCTTTTTTAGTAATTTCTTGACATTCGAGGCTTATTAATTTAATCAGCATTTAAGGAAATTTTATTTATTGAACCTGTAAAAATATCACGAATGAGAAACAAGGCATTAAACGACATATGAATCATATGATTTGAGAATTATTTTGCCGAACTATCACTCAAATATGTCTATTGCCTGCTATTTCTTATAAGCTATATAAAAATTTCACTTTAGATCCCACAAAATAATTCTGAAAAGAAAAGAAAACAACTATAACGGAAAATAGACTGTATCTAGTACATAAATATACTATATTATCCTACAACTTGAAAGCAAACTTACCAAATTGGATTACACTATTTCTAACCTATTGTATACTTCATCTCGGAGGAGTATTGATTATTTGGACACCTCGTGGAACATCGGGTTGACAACCATAACATGGTTCTCTCCTTCCCTGAGGCTGCAGGCTTAGAACCTTGCATTGAAATATTTCGGTACGACCTTCTTGAACTGGAGCGCTGATATAATGCTATCCTTCCCTCCAGGTTTCATATCAGGAGCACTGCGTTAGACTTGTTTGACGATACTTTCTTACTTGGACCTTAACGTAGCTCTATTACTTACTGAGGGTGCATGTGAGGAACCCTGCGTTCTTAGAGTATTTCTATGACACGTTTTTTGGACTTAAACACTGATGTACTATTCCTCTTTTCAGGTCGTTTCTATCTTCGCCCCGATCACCTTGTTCAACGTGATCGGATTCGCCACCTTCTTCTACAAGTGGTTCGACTTCCAGAATAGAATCATGGTTACCCTAACTTCAGCGTTGGTGATGACCACTCTTTTTGCACAAGTTAGCGACAGCCTGCCGAAAACATCATATATCAAAATGATGGACATCTGGTTTCTCTTCTCCATCGCCTTCAACTTTGTTATCATCATCTTTCACACGATGATAGAGTTTAGCCATAAATACAAAAACCCTGGAGATGTAGCTAGCATGGAGTGTTCAGGACTCTTCCATCCATCGCTGTCGAGGAAGATATCTCCTCTGACCGCTGGACGTACTGGCAAAGATAGGATAGAGAAAATAGAGCTGCTGAACCAAGACCCATACAAATGGCCTAAATTAATAGATAAATGGGGGATTGTGTCAACTGCCATCAGTTATATCCTTTTTCTCTTTATCTTTTGGTCAATGACGTATGTCGAAAAAGTTCGACAAGAAACATGGAATGTCCCAGGACTACGCAATGAAACATATGGTTATCCCGACTAAGTGTTAGATAGAGTGAATATCCATAGCTAATGAATCTTTCTCTTATCATTAAGTTAGTCAATATAAGGTAGAAATGATTAAACCGTTCATTGCATTGTGATAACAGAAACTCATAGCATGATATAACAACACCGTATTAATTCTACTGAAACGTCAAATCTTTTATCATAAGTCATACTGTAGGTAAAGTTCCTCCATATAAATTCGGATTGAAAGTATGTTTACATTTGTCATCTGTAATAATTTTAACACAAATAATTTAGTAGAATGCAACTATGCAATAGCTGTAAATGCGAACGACTGAATGACTAGAAAAACAACTAATTCTAATTTTGTAGTTAAATATGATTCTTTTATAGAAAATTTCCTCTCTAAAATCATATGACAATTGAGTTTGGAGGCTTGAATTGCTGTGTCATCACTTCTAGAACATTTTTAGATTTTATCAAGGAAACAATAGAGTTCATTGTATCAGTTCCTCTCACCCATGTTCTTTCTAGATATTATTTCCTAGGATATTTATTTCTATTCATCCTCCTTTTACCTGCAGGGTTCGATCCAAACAAGGCATTGGAATTTCATGTTATAACCGTATGCCATTTCAGTAAATATCAATAGATATTAATGAGATATATCAATGTACTTTTCATAAACACTCAAGATTATGGAGGATCTTTGTTTGCTTACCTTCTATTACTTTTCTTGCCAAGTCCGTAAATGAGAGCATCTCCGAATAGACAGTTTCGGGAGCCTGAATAAAGATTGAAAGAACTCACTATTAAATATAATTGTTCCTGAAGCTTTTCATCAGGGTTTCAAGTTTCTCGGGTATGCAAGTCCTCTGATTGTTCAAAAACATGGCATCTGATCAGTGACAACGACCGAAGACTCCTTCATGGAGTTATGTTAGTCAAGAAAGGACTTTTGTTATATGTTATAATTATTTTTTAATCAGACAGTGAGATACTAAATCTCCGATTTCAGACCAGTACTAGAGGTTTCATCATGTGGATGTCTTAGGGATAGAACCTGTACCTTTAAGGGTTTAGAACAACAATGCCTAAGTGTATTAATTAGACCACAAGGCCCCAACATAAATCTAACTTTACATAGTCCTCACCGTGGGAGTTTACTTGTCTATTTATCTATTTTCAGAGTAGACAGACATACAGGTTTACAGGAAATCTAGATAGACTCGATAGTGCATTCAGGTATAAAGCAAAACCCATTCTCCCAAACAAGCGACAACGAAGCATTTCTACTCATTGTCAGCTTTGACCGAATTGTTTCTGAAGCTCAAAACTCCTTGTTGTTGCGTCGTCCAGCGCAAAGAATCGACGCGACAGGCCGGAATGACGATAACAGGTACACCACTCCCTCTCCCACGACCCTAAATACACACACTCCCCCACACTCCCAGGCTTCCACTTCTAGGTCTCACGTGTGCGTGCATTGAGGTCGCTTTCAAGAATTTGTTCCGAGTTGTTTATGAATTGAGTTGTCCGCGCTGTGGTAGTGTTAACGAATAAATTTAACCTCGCTACTTTGTTGGTATGTGTGGTAGTGAGAGGTGATTATACAAGCAATTTTGGATCTCTAACAGCCTTGTGTACATGAAGGGTTGCATTTGTTGCACAGATTCACTCTCGCGGGCTCGAATAGTTGAGAATTTTTAAAAACCTAAACTTTACAACCAAACCCCCATGTCTGTAATACGCGTATATTTACGCTCTACGAGCGTGTGAAAGTGAATTTCTACGGATTATTAATAGGAATAAAGACACGGGAGGACACAAAACGGTGAAAAGAAGTGTGTGTGAGAGTGTGAGTGAGAAAGGTCAAAAATCCGTGTATGGTTTCTTAGATTAAAACGGTTTAGAAGAGGCGACGACTTAATTCCTGTCCATTAGTTACATTCCATTGAATTTCCACCATTTGTGTGTGCACGAGGTGGGGGGAGGAGGGTTGGAGAAGGCCCTCAAATTAAGGGGAATGGGGGGGAGAGAGATTTAAGGGTCCTTTATCCCCCATTTCTCTCACACCCCCACCCTGCATCAGTGTTCAACACAATCCGGAGTTCCTTTAAACCTTTATTCCTTACAGTAGGGTTCTTGTTGGGGAGGGGGGTATCCAAACAAATGGTAAGGGGTTTGGGGGGTCCAAACAAATGGTAGGGGGGGCATGATACCTGTCACTGACGTTAGGGAGACGGTAACGTCTCACCATTACACGCAGGATTCCATACCTGTTCCTTATACTTCCTCAAGGACCTGTCTTCTCTCTGGGAATCCGTTGAACGTTACAAGGAGGGGGGGGGCTCAGGAGGGGCCAGAGGGGCTGTTGGACACTGACAGAACGAGGAGGATGTAGAACTGCAACCCGGTTCTTAGCTTGTCTGCAGCGGTGGAACGAATGTAAACAATTCGTCTTTGTGTCGTGTGGGTTGGTCACTTTAAGGCTGTTTATGTGAACGCACGTATGTAGTTACCTGTTTATGTGGATTAGTAAGTAGTCTATGTGAATCTATGTATGTGTTTATGTTAGCTTGTACTTATACGGGTTCATTTGATCCTATACGTATGTATTTACGAAGTTGTTTATGTGAGTTTATATGTATTTCTTTATGCTTATATTAGTCGTATGTACGTACAGTCTGGAGCATAAATTTAAATACATTTTACTAGTGTAGGAGTTTTAATTATTAAGTTCATTAATATTTGAATATTTGGTGATACAATTAAGGCTGCATTTTCTTTCCAATGATAAAATAATACAAAATATCCAAACGAAATTGATCCGAGCCGAGCAAAAATTCAACTCAGCTTTACAAAATTAAACACAGAACAAAAGTTGAGAGAAAGAAAATTATTATTATTTTGTCGCCTGATTTTTGTGAGCAATTACATCAGCCGATTTTTTGTCATACTTTTACATGAACTTGCAGTAGTTTTCACTAAAAGTATTTGGCTTCATTCGCTCTTATGGTACATCCATAAGTTTCCGCGAATTTTTAGTTCAATGCACATTATTTTGTTATAGGGTTTAGGCCTGGTTTTTGTCATGGCAATTTCAAAACAATAATTTGTGGCATTTTTAAATCATTTCTTTACTACAGAGTGTGTATGTTTTGGATGTATGCGCTGTTGAAAGCGAAACTGCCTGCTCAACTTGTTTTATTGTGAAGATAGAAGTGTTTTTTTATCAAAATAAATAAATGAATAATCTTTTTCCTTCATTATTATATTAATTTAAGCAGGATTTTCTGTAGTATTAGTAGCAAAGAAGCCCTACAGCAATATGTTTCCTGCACTGTGCCGTACGGTTGTTATGGTTCTCTTCAAAAGAAGCACTTCATTAGTTCTCTGTGAAACATGTATTGCGCAATTTGGCCAAAATAGTTCCATTTTCGGTTTGTCGTTTCATAATACCTGCTTCCAAATTGTTTTATTAAGATGAATGTGCTATTTGTAAACGTGAATCTAACCGTAACTTATTTTTGTATAGGAATAACCTCATTGTCATCTCTGAAACTTTAACTCCAGCTGAAACCATACCTTAACACATTTGATTATAATTATCGGTATGTGTGACAACTTTAACGTTCCTTATATTGTTGATAATAACAGTCGGTGATAATTTGGGCTTCCTTCCATTTTTCCATAGGTGTTTCCGAGCTCTCATATCTTCCCTATATCCTACTTATATCTTCACTATGTTTCTTGGTCTTGTCAATTCCCAGACGTGGAAAAAGAGCATAGAAACGTCTGGATTAGCCAGAGGAAGGCTATTATAACCTTCCTTCCTATGCCTTATAGACACTTCCAGCTCACAGCTCCCGAATTCCTTCCTTGCATCGAAGAGACAATCCGCGCGGATATCCTAAAATCCACCGAACATAACTCGCTCGCTCGTCTTTGGGGATCGTGGGCTCCCAAACCCGACGGCTCCGTTAAGGCGGTTTATGATATGACCACCCTCACCTCCTCCTCCTCGCCTCCCTGTTTCCGGTCCCCATTATCGGGAGAGTCCTGGGAAGAGGCCAAAAGAGGGACAGAGCAATTAAACACAACCGAGGCTGCGTTTATAATTCCTTTCCCCTTTTAAACCGATGCCACCGAATTCGCTTTTATAGCTCGTTCTCGCAAGTTTAATTTTAACTATACTTTCGGGAAATTGTAGATGCGTATGTATACATCTGACTGTATATATATATATATATATATATATATATATATATATATATATATATATATATATATATATATATATATATATATATATATATATATATGATCAAACTGCTTCTGATACATATTTGTAGTAGTGGTAAAGAGATACAAGGATGAGTTGGACTACGTATCGAAGGTCTATAATCACAGTTAATCATTAATATTTTTTAAAAATATAACGGAAGTTAACACTAAAGCTTTAACGTTAATTAGTATTATGAAACTACAGAAAAAGGAGGGGGAAGGGTCCTCTAAAATCACCTTAAATCTGCCAAAACAATAAAATATAAAAATTGTCAAAATTATAAGGCCAAAAAAAAGGAAAAGAAAACAGAAAACTTTAATAAAACTAAATATTTGTATTAAATCATTATCCTTTTATTAATTTTTTTGTTTTCTCATTTTTGGTCCTTTTTAATTTAAGCAATTTTTATATTTTGGACAATTTAGGGTGATTTTAGAGCAAAACGTTTTCTCTAATTTATAATAATAAAATAACTAGGCAATGATGGCTTCGCTATTAAGATTAAAACTTAAAATCTAAGAAAAAGCAGCCATGGTTAAATTTTTAAAAAAATTCTGAACTTCACCATTTGTAATTCTTTGGGTTTTAAAAAAATCACAAAATTTCGATACTTATATTTATTTCTGAACTTCACCTTTTTGTTTTCATCACCACTAACTCTATAATTTAAGAAGGGGATATTTTTGAGTATTTAAATAATACTTTCATCTTAGTTTCGTTATGACATTTTTTTTATCAAAGTTCAAAAATAAATATAACTGCTCTATGCTAAAACAAATGTGAAATGCAACATTTGAGCAAAAAACCTATTTTTTTAAAAATATATTTTACACCTTAGCCTTTTGCATATAATAAATTTATAAATAATTGTGAAGCTACACTAAATCTGATAAAAGTCCATTTCACATTTTTCTTAGCCTCCGGCCAAGTATCGATATTTGGTGAATTTTTTCAAACCCCCCAAAATTACAAATGGTGAAGTTCAGAAAATTGATTTTAATATATCTTCTTCTATAACTATTTTAGCAACGTGATATTTTGAAAGGGGGGAAATTTAGTTTAGAGTTCCTTTTTAAAATTATTATAAAAGGCGAAGTTCAGAAAATTTATAAAAATTTAACCATGGCTGCTTTTTTTAGATTTTAAATTTTAATCTTAGTAGTGAAGCCCAAGCTACCCCCGTAGGGGAAAGTGGCGAAGCCATGGCTGGTTTGATATTATAAAAGAATTATTATAAATAACTTCGATAAAAAACATAAGTCATAACCAAACTAAGATGAAATTATTATTCAAATACCCCCCCAAACTCCCCTTTTTAAATTATATAGTTAGTGATGATCATGA
This sequence comes from Ceratothoa steindachneri, assembly GCA_963969495.1. Classification (NCBI taxonomy): domain Eukaryota; kingdom Metazoa; phylum Arthropoda; class Malacostraca; order Isopoda; family Cymothoidae; genus Ceratothoa; species Ceratothoa steindachneri. Next base: position 32,142,925 of record OZ018327.1, read on the forward strand.
TGATGATGATGATGATGATGATGATGATAACGTAAACGCTTTAGCTTTAACTTCCATTACATTTTTAACGTAGTAACGGAATAACTATAAACTGTGACCACCTTTAATTATAACGTTTAAATTAATTTACGATAAATGCCTACAAACTACTAAATAGGACAATACTGGTAAGTAATATCTAAACGTCTGATTCAAACTGCATGTACGAATGTGTTTATGTGAACATGTACGTATATAGCTACGGCTGTGTCTATGTGTATGCTAGCAGGTACGTATGTAGCTAGGTTTTTTTATTTTTGCCATGAGCATGTACGTATATAGTTACGTCTTTTCTATGCTTATGTGAGTCTGTTTATGTGTTTATATTTGAAAGACTGTGCGTATGTAATTGCGTTATTTGTTTGTGTTAGGCGTAGGTTTGCTGTTAAGACTATATGTTTATGTTTATGTAATCCTGTGTGTATGTAATTGCGTTATTTTTTTGTGTTAGGCGTAGATTTGCTGCTACGAATATGTATGTATGTTTATGTAATCCTGTGCGTATGTAATTGCGTTATTTGTTTGTGTTAGTCGTAAGTTTACTGCTACGACTATGTGTGTATGTTTATGTAATCCTGTAAGTATGTACTTGTAGTTACGAGCTTATTTTTATGTTTGTATATGCTTATGTAACTAGGCGGAGCTGTATAATTATAATGTTGTACGTATGCAGTCACTTGTATGTATTTATGGTTATGTGAGTCAGTGCGTATTTTTCGTGTGTATATATATATATACGTGTCCCTGTATGTAGTTAGATTTATATGTATGTGCCAGTATGTATGTAGTTAAGAACGTGTTTACTTTTAATGTGAGTCTGTAAGTAGTTAATTACGTGTGTGTTTATGTTTAGTAAAGCGTGTATGTGTGCGTTTCTATGTACATACATGTTTTTATACACCTACATATGTAGGAACCTGTTTGGTGAGGTTATAAGAAAGAAGGGAAGAACTCCTATGAGGTACATCCATTCTTCGTTCAAGGTTCCCTTGATTGGATAATGAACCTGCATAAAGATCAGTATGACGATCACTGGTGAGCCCAAAGGCACCAGGATCTGGTGCTCGTTTAGGGCGGGGGGGGGGGAGTATTCGTTTTTGACATCAACCAGCGATTAGGAATGAATCTTTGTCATCCCCTGGGAGGGTGGACCCGTTCCCCGTTGAGGGTGTGTCGATACACCTCCCTATTGGCAGATTACTTATGTGTGTTGTGAAGACGGGAGAAGAAAGACAACTACATATGTTTCGATCAGCTATGTGTTAATGCCCTGAGTAAGAACTCCCCACGACATGCAAGGCTCTACCTACCCTGTCTGTGTGTGTGCTCTCCCTCAGCACTAAACACGACACCTCGACGCCAGAAATCCAACGTCGTTCCGTTAGGTCATCGCAATCTCGAAGAGGCAAAGAAATGGGGTCGCGAATGTTAAGTGCAACAATCCCAGAATTTAGAATGGAAAATTAAATCGCGTTCGTAGTTGAAAATTTCTTCGAAGTTCGTATTTATGAGAACCGCTGTGCAATAATATTTGAGCTGTGAATTCCAAGGCGTTGTTGGTTTTGATGAACCAGTGTCAGACTTGAGGCTGACGTTATACTTAAGGGTGACGTCCTCCAAAATAGGTTTTGTTCCTGACTGAATCATACGAGGGTTTCTAGGTGCCAACGCGTTCCTTTCGTTCGGTTTGGCAGTCTCGCGGCGCCGTGTCATAAATGCCTTGCGCGCGCATACACACACACACACACACACACATATATATATATATATATATATATATATATATATATATATATATATATATATATATATATATATATATATATATATATATAGGGAATGAAAGTATTGAAAGGGACTGCTCCTAGTGAGACGCAATTTAATCCAGAGTAAGAATCCAATGTCAAAGAGAATGACAGTATTCATTCTTTATTTCTTTTGGCTACGTTTCGAGCAAAGACAAGCTCATCTTCTGGCCTGATAAATTGAACAAAATTAGCTTTAAAGAGCAAAACAACTAACATTATGATTAACTAGGACTGGAAGGTACAATTATATATGAATATACATGTATATACATATTTACATTTTATAGTGATAAATCATAAATAGTTAATTACTTAAACAAGGATTGAGAAATTGTGAGCATAGGGGGGAGGGGGGGGGGAATTTATGAACAGCTAAGTGCACAAAATTTAGAATTTAATTTTTTTAACAAATTGAAATCTTACCAGTCACACAAGTTGTAGAAACACGACTAAAGCAACGGAGAGCAAAAAAAGATGAAGAAGGGTGAGGTATAATAATTGGTTGGTTATTATAAGACACGGAGAGAGAAGGCGGATACATCATTGTTGAGAGAAGGTCTAAGGGTCTTAATATGAATGGATTCAATTATTCGTAGTCTTATATCATCATTGGAAGAATCTATAATTTTAAAATCATTAATGGTGGCATCGGTTTTGCAATGCATAATATAATCCCGAACGGGGGAGCATTCCTTGCAGGTAAGGGGGTTACCTGTTCTGCTACTTATGCCAAGGTGAGAACAAGTACGAGCGTGTAACGAGTGCAGTGTACTACCGACATAGTTGCCTCTACGACCCGAAGACATGTACATAAATATACTACACCACTTCGCAGGGTACAGGGGAGCAAGTCCTTTACCTTAAATAGTGAACCTATGGCTAAATTATTCGAAAAAATGATTCCAAAGTTGATTTGTCCAAAATGATATTTGAGGATTTTTTTTATTTGTTTGCGGAATTGGTGATTAAGAGGACCTGAATCCGGGAGTGAAAGATATCGTATCTCCTTGGGAACGTTATATGAAGGTGTCGTAGAGGAAATTATGTCGGTAGTACACTGCGCTCGTTACACGCTCGTACTTGTTCTCCCCTTGGCATAAGTAGCAGAACAGGTAACCCCCTTACCCGCAAGGAATGCTCCCCCGTTCGGGATTATATTATGCTTTGCAAAACCGATGCCACCATTAATGATTTTAAAATTATAGATTCTTCCAATGATGACATAAGACTACGAATAATTGAATCCATTCATATTAAGACCCTTAGACTTCTCTCAACAATGATGTATCCGCCTTCCCTCTCCGTGTCTTATAATAACCAACCAATTATTATGTATACCTCACCCTTCTTCATCTTTTTTTGCTCTCCGTTGCTTTAGTCGTGTTTCTACAACTTGTGTGACTGGTAAGATTTCAATTTGTTAAAAAATTTAAATTCTAAATTTTGTGCACTTAGCTGTTCATTAATTACCCCCCCCCCCTCCCCCTATGCTCCCAATTTCTCAATCCTTTTTTAAAATAATTAACTATTTATGATTTATTACTATAAAATGTAAATATGTATATACATGTATATTCATATATAATTGTACCTTTCAGTCCTAATTAATCATAATGTTAATTGTTTTGCTCTTTAAAGCTAATTTTGTTCAATTTATCAGGCCAGAAGATGAGCTTGTCTTTGCTCGAAACGTAGCCAGAAGAAATAAAGAATGAATACTGTCATTCTTTTTGCCATTGGATTCTTATATATATATATTTACAGGTCCAATTTCTTCTTGCCTATTCTTAGGAAGATGGGGGGAACTTCCCTTATTAGTATGACCATACTTAGGGACACTAAGATCCCAACAGTACGAGCAAGAAACTGCAATTGAGGAACCTGGTGCAACCTGACAGACGTGACGTCCTCTGTCAAAACACCTCTATGATTTTCCTTTCTACACAACCAACACACACACATAGTAAAACCTATCTACCTACACATCTATACCGGATACACTCCATCCTTACACATGTATAATAAAACCCATTTACCACACATCTCTGCCGGATACACTCTGTCCTTACACATGCATAGTCAAACCTATCTATTCACACATCTACACCGGATAAACTCCGTCCTTACGCAATTATACCTTTCTCACCCACGTATAATTCCATACTCACACTCTCTTTCAAGTCTTACATGCATACACACATAGCCATCTGTTTCTCTTTCATATAAACATACACTACTTACGTGCAGTCTAACATCAAGGCTCTTCAGTTCCTTTTTCGCTACCTCACTTCACTTCCGTTCACACGGCTCTTGACGCTTCCTTCTTCCTCTTCTCGGTGTGTTGATTTTAGGTGTGTTTCTGTTGGTGGCTTTATTCTGTCACGCTTCTATTACCCCCCCCCTTCCCTAGCACCACAACCATAGAAATACCTCTGCTACACATCCTCTCAATCAGAATCCTTATCTGTCAAGAGGGTGAGATATAGCTGTCGGATATGCATAACTCTGTTCATCTCTGGTCTGTTCTGAGATGGTTTTCCTAATCGCATAAATTTTCTGTTTTTCAGTCTGTTTGTATTGTTGTCCGAGTCTAATTGATTTACTAAGTGTCTGTTTTAATCGTGTTTGTTTCTGTTCGCTTAAGTCTGTTTCTCTTGTCTATTCATACTTTGATCTGTTTCTGTCCGTTCACCCTAATCCGGGTCGATCAATTCCAACCAATTTAGTTTTTTTCTGTGTTAATATGGTCTGTTTCTTTTCGGTTAGTCTGTTTCTGGATATTCACAACTATTTTATCTGTTTCTGTCTGTCCATAAGAATATGATCTGATTTTCTTTCTCTTACCTTAATCTCATTGTTTTCTGTCTGTTTAACCCTGCTGTTTCTACATATTTATACACATTAGATTGGTTTATGTCTACTCACCTTAAATTTGTCTGTGTTTTTTTTGTCTTAATCTGGTATGTTCTGTCTGTTCGTCATTATAGTTTATATTTTTTTGTTTGTCTCACTTTGCTAGGTTTGTTCGTATTTAATTATCTCATTTCTGCTAGTTTCAACCTTGTGTGTTTCTTTTCGTGGGTCATAATCTGGTCTGTTTCCATCTCGTCTGTCTTGCCCCTACCTATGGGCAACCTCAGGCCCCCGAGTCATATTTTGTCCAAAGCTGTCACGTGAATCCCTCTTACTGACCCGCGGAAAATTTAGGCAACCTAAAACCTAAAATAGTTTTCCTTAAAAGGTCAATTTTATTAATTCTACTGTAAAATTACTATTGTTGGGATGAAAAAATCAATAATAATTAATAGTACTTTCGTTTATAATATAAATTAACTACGTTTATGCACGTAAATTTTAAGTGTATGTGTTACAAGATGTCTGATGTGGACCCGTGAGACCAAAGTGATTTTACATATCTTATTGTATGAGCGTTTGTGTATGAGTTTTCATGTATGTTTGTTTGTCAGTCTCTCTCCGGTATTCTTCACACTGTGTTGTTTTATCTCGATAAAAATTCTCTTTCAGTCTTTATACACCTTTAGCAATCTTTCTACCACAACATCCATATCAAACTAGCGTACTCCACCCGTCCACTAATTTTTATCAGCTTCTTGATCTCTTCCCTTCTCTACACGTTTTCATTCCCTTGTTAATGTACAGTACGCTTCCCTTCTCCACTCTTGTACATACATCTCTATCTCACCCCCCACTATGAAACCCCATGCTAGGCAGATCTTACCCATCATCACGGATCTCCAGTTCCGGTCGGAAACTACCATGGCACTCTGGGTGCCAATCTGTAATAATAGATGACGAGGCGCCCGGCCGTGAACAGTCATCCGTAAGCCCCGTAAACAAACGACCTTATATAATGGTGACACCTTCCAACCCCCCTCGCTACCACACAACTACTTCTACATCCGACTTCCTCTAGCGCCACTAAACACATACAGAATCACAAATGAAGACTCACACATATGCAAGCGTACACACGTGTGATGAATCACACATATGGAGGATATGATGTAGGGATATACACACATGCATAATTACGCACAGACGTAGATTAACACGCGTCTAAATACCCACATATGCAGTCACACACAGCCAGACCAGACACCTCCAAAAACATGTTTACAAAGGGAAATATACAGACCTGTAAAGACACACATAAGCAGACTTGCACATATGTATGCCGAACCATATACACAAACACAATCACACACAATTAAAATAACACAGGTACAGATTTCCACACACAAACACCTGCAAGAAGACCATTAATATAAGTAGCACACACAAATGCAGTCACAGTGTGATGCAGATTCGCATACATCCCGAGTCACACATACAAGCCCTTCGCACACATGCAGAAACATATCTACCTGTAGAAAGATACACACACACACACACACACATGACTGTTCCATAAAGTTTTATCTTTTTCATAAATCTTTTGCATCTCGATTCATTTTAAGGAGTACTGGTAATTTTGAGAATATTGTATTTTTAGGAGTACTGATCATTTGGGGAATACTAGAAATTTTCAGGAGTACTGATCATTTGTGGAACAGCGACCATTTTAGGAAGTACTTATCATTCGAAGAGTACTGACCATTTGGAAAATAATAGCCATTTTCGAGAGTACTGACCATTTGGGGAATAATTACAATTGGGGGAGTACTGACCATTAAAGAATACTAACCAATTTCGGGATACTGACTATTTAGGGAATACTAAGCATTTGGGGGATTATTGACCATTTAAGAGTAATACCTATTTTAGGGAGTACTGATCATTTGTGGAATACAAGCCATTTTCGGGAGTAGTAATCACTTCCGGGAGTACTAAAAATTGTCACTAGTACTGACTATTTTATCCGATGAACAAAGCAATTTCGAGAACTTTCCTTTTCACCGAGGCGCTACAGTTCCTATAAATGCGCCCATTGCCTGCAGATGGCAGCACTGCATTCGTTTAGAGCAATAGGACCTTTGAAACTGGGGTTCAACCTCCCCCCTGTAAACACTTCATAGATTTCGAGCTCATTTTGTGTATACATGAAAGGGGGGAAGGGTGTACGTGCATGAGCAGCATGGGGAATCCAGTCATACAAAATCTAAAATAGAAGTCAGAAATAAAAAGTCACAGGAAATTACCTCTCCTGTTCTTATGTATTCCTTTAACCTAACCTCACTTTACCTACCCTAACCTCGCCCCCCTTCCCTAACCCATTAACCTAACCTAGACACCTTAACCTAAAGTAGCTCCTTTAATCTAACCTAACTTAGCCCATTTAACCTAACCTAACCTAACCTAACCCGATAACCTAACCCCCTAATCTTAAATGGTTTGTTTCTTTACTCTGCTTAAGAAACTTAATACATATTCTCTTATTTTGCCTATATCTAATGCCCTCATATGTAAGGAAAATGTTGCCAGTATGTAAAAGCCATGTAATTTCAGGTAATACATGTTTTTGATTACTTGGTTTATTGCATTTAAATAAATAGTAACTTTCCATCCTGTGACTTTTTCCAGCCAGAAATGTGAGGTTGGGAGTGGTGGAGGACTGTGACTTGCAAGCAACAAGGGTAATTAAACCCATGTTGAAGGCAATATTAGTAATTAAAGCCATACTGCAAGAGACACCTGTAATTAAAGCCTTATTGAAAGTCACATCTGTAATTAGAGATATATTAAAAGCAAAATGTGCAAATAAAGTCTTATTAAAAGGGGTAATTAAAGACAGTAAAACAAAATGGGTATTTAAAGTCATATTTCAACAAAAATTGGTAATTTAGTCTCATTGAAAACAGCATCAGTAATTAAAATCAGACTGAAAGCAAAATCAGTAAGTAAAGTCATATTGAAAGCAACATCAGTAATTAAAGTCATATACAAAAAATCAGTGATTCAAGTCATATTGAAAGCAAAATGGGTAATTAAAATTAAATTGACAGCAAAATGGATAATTAAAGTCATATTGAAAGCAAAATAGGTAATTAAAATGAAATCGACGGCAAAATAGATAATGAAAGTCATATTGAAAGCAAAATAGGTAATTAAAATGAAATCGAAGGCAAAATAGATAATGAAAGTCATATTGAAAGCAAAATAGGTAATTAAAATGAAATCGACGGCAAAATAGATAATGAAAGTCATATTGAAAGCAAAAAGGGTAATTAAAATGAAATTGACAGCAAAATGGATAATGAAAGTCATATTGAAAGCAAACAGGAAAATTAAAGTCATATTGAAAGCAAACAGGAAAATTAAAGTCATATTGAAAGCAAAATGGATAATTAAGGTCATATGAAAAATAAAATGAATAATTATAAACACGTTAGAGCAAACTTGACATGTAGTCATATTGAAAGCAAAATTGCTATTAAAGTCATAACGAAAGCAAAATAAAAATTAAAGTCATGTTGGAAGCAACATCACCATTAAAGTAATATTGAAAGCGACACTACTAATTAAAGTCATATTAAAATAAACATTAGTAATTAAAGTTATTTTGAAAGCAAAAATGGTAGGTAAAGTCATATTGAAAATAAACTGTAAAATTAAAATCATATTGAGAGCAAATGGTAATTAAATTCATGTTGAAAGCAATATTAGTAATTAGAGTCATATTGAAAGCAAAATGGGTAAATAAAGTCATAGTGAAAACAAAATGGATAATTAATGTGAAATTAAAAGCAAAATGTGTAAATAAATCATATTGAAAGCACCTGGAAAATTAAAGTCATATTCAAAGCAACATCAATAATTAAAGTCATGTTGAAAACAAAACGGATAATTAAAGTTATATTGAAACCAACATTAGTAATTAAAGTCAAGTTGAAAGCAACACTAGTAATTAAAGTCATATTAAAGGCAACATTAGTAATTAAAGCCGTATTGAAAGCAAAATGGATAATTAGACATTTCACTTTTCTTTTCGCCTCCTTGTTTGCTCTCATCTGCACTATTAAGTATTTGCATGTACAACTTTTGCTTTCCACTATACGCTTCACATCGCCATTACACCATTTTTTTCCAGTTCTGGCACACCCACACGCAGCTCCTTGCTCCCCCCATCCTCCCGGCGCGAAAATACTCTCGAGAGTTAAACCAAATTTCCTAAAATTAAAAACAAAAAATGTTGGAGGAAATTCCTACGTTGCCATTTACCGCGAACCAGATGGTGAGTGTCAGCACAAGTTGGAGAAAAGTAAAGCAGGAGATCAAGTTCACCATACCGAAACAGGGATTCAGAGAATCGGGCCTTGGGAGGATTTATTTTGGAGTTTCCGTCGGTTCAACGTTTGCCCCCCCCCTCCCTCCCTCCCCCTCCCTCAGTTGTCATAAGGACTGGAAGCAGAAAATTGGGTTTATGAAGGATTTCCTTCCGGGCGACGACGAGGGATGGGCGCTAGGCCGCAGTGCCATCTGCCGTCGCCCGGAGAGCCATTCTGGAGAAGCTGAGGTGGGGGGTAGGGGGTGGGCACTGAAAAATGGAAGAAAGCGGCGGAAGTTGCTGATTAATTTCATTGAAAATGGACAAATGGAAGATACCGGGAGATGCATGACGTCATATTAGGAAACAAATGGGAAACAGAAGGGCATAAGAAACTTCGCTGCATAAATTCCTAAGTCTATACCTTTGGTATAATAATAATAATAATAATAATAATAATAATAATAATGATAATAATAATATACATCGGGCACGCCCAGGGAAGGCACAAAATCCGCACTAAGCTAGGGAGCGTCTCCTGGTTCCAAGTGCAGAATCAATGGGACGAAAGACATTGCTATCCGCTTTTATTTTAGTAATTTTAAACATTTTTACCTCCAGTAGATAATTTTTCTATATTTTTATTTAGTTTTTTAGTATTACTAAATAGTTTGTGTGCGTGCAACTATTAACGATTATTTACTGTATTTAATCTCTCGAAATATATTAGTACTTATTTCTATTTTAATCGTGTTTTGTTGTAAGGTTGAAAATTCCGCTTTCCTCAGCCAACCCTCCCTTGTCAGTCGGGCTTTGGACTAGCCGTATGATAGGGGCGGTGATATTGTTTATTTGGGGGTTTTAAGAGTAACTCAGCAACTCAGATTTGGTAAGAAAAGCCTCGAGGACGAATGTAAATTATAAATGATTAGAGAATTGACAAAAATATTTAAATTGGGGCGTAGTTTCTCGGTCACACTTTAAAAGAATTTTCACGTCGTCGCAGAAAAAGTCCGAAAATTGATATCACGAGATTTACCTGGACTCGATCAAAATTGTGCTGTTACGGTTAAAGAATTGTCCACCAAACTGAAATCCCACCATTCGATCATTCAGCGTCATCTATAACACCAAAAGGGTGCGTTCAAAACTTAGAAAATTCGTTCATGTTATGATGGACAAATACTTAGCAATTTTGACTCCCAAAACTCATCACTTTTGATCCAAGAGGAAAGACTGCGGAGAAAGAAGAAAAAAGAAATCCCCCCAAATGATATACACTACAGAATATATAAAATTAAAGCAACAAATTCGCATAACATACACAAATACATGAATTTTGTTTAAGACAAAAAGCTTGAACGCCGGATAAAAACAAGAATAACAACAAAAGATATACAATAACATTAAAACAATGAAAGCGATAAACTTGATCACCTGGCGCCTTGCCTCCCTTTGCAAATCTCTACCTTCTCTTTTCACCACTTTTATTTCGTTCTATCTATAGCACACATACTTTGTCTCTCTCCAAAATCACACACACACTCAAATTAATTGGTAATGAACCCCAACCGAAAAACAAGAGTAGATAGATAGATATCTGCACTTCGCATTTTTTTTAACGCCTCTCGTCATTTCTGGAGCCATTAGTGACTAGAGGCGGAAAATGGAGATTCTAGAGGAAAAGGGAGGCACCCAAGGGTTTAACGAACTTGTTAAGGCTGTATCCAGAAGGGACCTCCATTCAAGGAGAGTATCGCTCTTTGGTAGCATTTTGTCGGCATGGTCCGCTTTTAGTTGGTACCAGTAAAACAAACGGTGGCAACAGCTATTAATCATCAGGTGTCAGATCGTTCGAACGGTGCTTTAAAGAAAACAGGATCGTTTGAACGGCGCTTTGAAGAAAACAGGACCAATCGAACGGTTCTTTGAAGAAAACAGGACCAATCGAACGGTTCTTTGAAGAAAACAGGACCAATCGAACGGTGCTTTGAAGAAAAGAGGACAGTTCAAATGCTTCTTTGAAGAAAACGGAACCGTTCGAACACTGCTTTGAACAAAAAGGACCGTTCAAACGGTGCTTTGAAAAAAAACACGAACGTTCAAAGGCTGCTTTGAAGAAAACAGGATCGATCGAACGGTGCTTTGGAGAAAACAGGACCGTTCGGGCGGTGCTTTAAAGAATTTAGGACTTCTCCATGGCCCGATCCGGCCAAGATCTCAGCTGCGTTGATGCAAGACGTCAACTGGGGAAACCTCCCACACTCTTCCTCTTCCCGTGGCCTTCCTCCATCGGATTACCGGAGTTTGCAAGTTTTCAGAGCCATCCTGAGGGACTACACTTTTTCAAGAGGGAAAAACTACATTCTTTTCCTCCCAACCTAAATTATTATTTTAAGAAAGGTTAACGCCCTCTTTCGCCCTATGTCGGGTCTATCCCAGCCTGGAAAAGATAATGGGGAGATTTCAAAGAGAGTAAAAGATGACTGGGGAGAGAGTACATTGGAGCCCTGGGGTAGGAAGGGCGTGCCCCTCCTCCAGGTATCAGTAGTAAAGAGCATCACCCCATTGGGGGGCTCTAAACCTAAAGAGTCGTGTACAAATGATAACGAGGAGCTTTTTTTGAATCGTCTGAATGGTCATTGATAAAGACGAGGATAATGAATAAATTCTGATAAAAATTAAGAAATTTATCTTCCTTTTTTCTCTTATCCGAAATTCGGACATTACTGATAAAAAGAGAGACGAAGTTTCAGGGGTTTCTTGGGGTATAAAACAACAAGGGCTTCGCCACTCCATACAGGAGGAGCTTGCGCTTCGCAGACAGACCCGTTTTGTTTTTTATAAAATCCAAAATAATTCGATCCTGAATAATTTTTGATAAAAAAAAAATAATCCCTATTTTTCTCAACATTAATTCAGACATTATTGATGAAAAGGGAGACGCAATTTTAAGAGGGTTTTTTTTGTATAAAACAATTTATTATAGAATTCTTTTCTGATAAAAACTGGCTAAATTTCAGTTCTTTAACCCTAACTCTTCCTTCTCGTTTTTATTACTTCTATAAATCTATATTTATAAAAAAACAAGACTTGAAAGTGAACCTAAATGCTACAAAGTCTATAAATTCTATAAATCTATATTTTAAAAAGCAAGACTTGAAAGTGAACCTACATGCTACAAAGTCTATAAATTCTATAAATTCTATAAATCTATATTTTAAAAAGCAAGACTTGAAAGTGATCCTACATGCTACAAAGTCTATAAATTCTATAAATCTATATTTTAAAAAGCAAGACTTGAAAGTGATCCTACATGCTACAAAGTCTATAAATTCTATAAATCTATATTTTAAAAAGCAAGACTTGAAAGTGATCCTACATGCTACAAAGTCTATAAATTCTATAAATCTATATTTTAAAAAGCAAGACTTGAAAGTAAACCTACATGCTACAAAGTCTATAAATTCTATAAATTCTATAAATCTATATTTTAAAAAGCAAGACTTGAAAGTGATCCTACATGCTACAAAGTCTATAAATTCTATAAATCTATATTTTAAAAAGCAAGACTTGAAAGTGATCCTACATGCTACAAAGTCTATAAATTCTATAAATCTATATTTTAAAAAGCAAGACTTGAAAGTGATCCTACATGCTACAAAGTCTATAAATTCTATAAATTCTATAAATCTATATTTTAAAAAGGCAAGACTTGAAAGTGAACCTACAGGCTATAAATGCTATAAATCTATATTTTAAAAAATAAAAGTAAAACTGAAGGTGAACCTTCTTACTTTCCTTTATCACACTTTCTTCCACCCTTTTTTTATCTACAGGGTGTTTCAAATATTTCAATCGAGAAAGTGAAGCTATTTGCGTTACATGATCACTTTTTATTTCGTTCTTTATCCCTACACAGGGTACATCAAAATTAGCAGCAGGTTTGACGAGTGTACAATGTAAATGCTTGGAATATTTAAGGTCGTAAACACATCTAATGTATGTAATTTAAAATTAATGTATAGAAAAACCAAGCAAGGGCTTCGGTACTAAGATTAAAATTTAAAATCTAAAGAAAAGCAGCGATGGTTAAATTTTTATAAATTTTCTGAACTTCGTCAATTATAATAATTTTAAAAATGAACTCTAAACTAAATTTCCCTCCTTTCAAAATATCACGTTGCTAAAATATAGTTATAGATAAAATAAAAAAGCAGCCTTACTTAAATTTTAATAAATTTTCTGAACTTCCACAATTGTAATGTATTTTCTATTAAAACATTAAAAAGCATTGGATAATCATATTTATTTTTTCTTAATTAATTATTTTTGTTTTCAAACTAAAGAAATTACCTTGACAAAAATTTAAAATATACATAAGTCATAACCAAACTAAGATGAAATTATTATTCAAATACTCCCAAAAATCCCATTCATAAATTATAGAGTTAGTGATATTTTAATGTCATTTGCCTCTGTATTATTTTTGGGGAAAAAAAGAAAATTGCCGTCATTTTACATGACACGGGTGAACTAGTAATAATAATTAATATAATAGATGCTTATGACTTTATTTAGAGTCGCTAACACTCTTAACCCTTTGGCACAAGGTCGTACAGATGTGCATCACCTAAAAGAAATTGTGTAGTTTAGTGCCAAGACCGAGTAAACATGCATCACCTGTGTTCGTACACTAGTTTGCTTTGTGGCGAACTCATGATTCGCTATTTATTTCAAAATCACAGTTTCCTCTTATTGCTTACTTACCATATTTAGTAAATAAACTTAATTTTTCATCTGATGCAGTAAGTCATCACTTTACAGGACAAGTTGCCAATTAGTAAATATTTGGTACATGATATAAATCAGAAATGGTTATTATTTTGGTTACGTTCTTTAAATTTATGTAAATATTTTAGTATTTATTGCATTTACGTTTTATTTGTCGTTTATGAAAGTAATAAAAACATGTGATCCAGTTTCCTTCTGGTGTTGTGGTCTAATATAATACCTTCATTGCAGCGGCCTTCCATCCGCAAACATGTTCAGACAACGCAGAAGCACAAACTTACATGATGGAGATTTAGAAGAGTATCTTTTCGATGATTTACCAGAAAATGAAACCTTTCGTCTCTGCAACAGTGACCTAGATGAAGATAATCTTCAAACTTCAGCAAGAATTTTCCAAGAACCGAAAAATGATAAAGATGATTCTAGCATCGGTAAATAAATTTATTTTCCTAAGAAAATACTGTATTTGGAAACAGGATGTACATACTATACCTGAAGGGCTTGTGCCTTAGCGGCTGGTAGCTCCTGCGAGGTGGGGCCTCAAATAATTCGCCACACCATATGCACCTCCTATCTCTACAAAATGTTAGTTCAACAATCTTATTCATTATACTTAGCAAATAAAAAAATGAATTAACTTACACACTTACTAATTATACGCAGACATACACACACACACACACATATATATATATATATATATATATATATATATATATATATATATATATATATATATATATATATAGATATTTTTTCAATAATATGAAGCATATACTCTTTTCCATTCATACTGTACGCAAATTTTCATTCATAAGTTATTCATCATTATTATAATAGAAAAAAAAAATCTTCAATGACTGAGGAAGAGGGATTTACTTCAACTTCACAAACTGAAATAATACAAATGAAACAAAAGGATGGATCAAAAGAGAATTGTACTTGTCCAGTATCTTGTGTAGCATATAACAAGAATATGGGTAATGTGGATCTCTCAGATATGATAAAGAGCAGCTATGAAATAGACAGAAAATCCAAAAGATGGTAGTTCAGAATTTTTACTTACTTTGTTGATGTTTCCGCAGCAAACAGCTATATTATCTACAAAAGAATTAGTTCCAAGTAAAAATCTCACTCACAAAGATTTTAGGTGTCTACTGATTCATGGCTTGTTTGGATGTAAATCAAGTGAAAATGTGAAGAGCCCAATGTGCTTGATACCAGAAAAAAAGCGGTTCAAAAGTAATATACCAAAGGAAATTAGGCACGATAAATGAGCCCATCTACCAATAAAAATAGCATCTCATAGGAGGTGTAATTTTTGCAGTACAAAAGTAGAGCCACATCAAATACAATGGCTTTGTGAAACATGTGATGTGCCATTGTGCCTTTCAGGTGAAAGAAACTGTTTTCGAATTTTTTATTTGGCAAGATAAGAAATATATAAAACTGGAAAAAAAATGACATTCAAAGAAATTAATGCTTTGGTTAAAATGGGAAAGTGTTTACATTACTAAAAATTTAATAAAGGATCTTTGGATGAGACCATTACCTTACACCAAATTTTAGATTAAGATTTAGATTAGATAAAGTTAATTACTAGAAAATCTGTTTTTTTAATAAATATTTAGGCATATAAAAATGATAAAAACAGGTATATTTTGTTCTGTAGGCACAATTTTGTTGAATATATGCTATGAAGCTATTCATTTTGTAAAACTTGTCTTGCAAAGAGATATATTTTTTGCTGAGTCAACATTTTCAATAACCTTTTAATGATTATAAATGTGAATTTTATGCTCGGTAGTGTTTGCCTTAATATGTGAATTGATTTTAAACTAAAATTTAAAGCAAAAATAACCAGTCATTTCCTTCATTTCATTAAGGTGATGCATTTATACATCACCACTAAATCTGTTAAGTGATTTATTTATGCATCACCTCAGTTTAGTGTTTTATTATTATTTTTGAGCAAAGAAACTTTTAGAATTTTTTTTCTAACATGAGATGATAAAAAATCACAGAAAGAATGATTTTGAATCCAACCCTCCTGTAGCTGACATCAAAGGGTTAAAGCGCTCGTCTAACACTGAGATAAAGTTATACGGTAGAGGTTGACCGTCAAGGCACTCTCGAAGACTCCCAAAGAGGGGAGAGTAGCTTATTACGACTGGCAGTTCATTCCTCGTCTTAGGAGCACAGATTGAGAAGGAAGGGTAGCTCTTGCAGCAAAAATATTGTTGGCTACAAACAACATAGGGGGAGAGCCGTAAGCCAAGGCCCTCTGGGGCCATTTATATGAAAATAATACAAAAAATACATTTTCAGCAAATAATTCTTGAAGTGGATCATATCGAATTAAGCCGAAATAGACACCTGCACTATTTTGACATTATTTTTTTTTTATCTTTGATCATGATTTTTCACTTTCTATCTCTTTTATTCTTTTTTTATCTCCTACATTCGTTGCTCACTCGTGCTTTAATAATTGAAAATGATCTCGTTGGTCACATTGCATTTATATTTTATCATAATTTTTCACTTTCTATCTCTTTTATTCTTTTTTTTTTACCTCCTTCATTCGTTGCCTACTTCTCCTTTAATAATTGAAAATGACCTCGTTGGTCACGTTGCTTTTATCTTTTATCATCATTTTCACTTTCTATCTCTTTTATTCTTTTTTTTCTTACACTCCTTCATTCGTTGCTTATCCCTCCTTTAATAATTGAAAATTCCCTCGTTTGTTACCTTCTTTTACTGTCCTTTTTCGATTAAAGTAATAAAAATGCCTTTGCTTCCTCCAGATCGGAGCTGAATGTGCAAAAGAAGAGAAAAAAACGCTCCCAAACCACTCCAATTTCAATATTCACAAACAAACTTGCGGTTTTGTTAATTGGACCGACCACCCCGTCCGTGTACTTCAATCGGTTCTTTGCCACACACTACATCACAAACGAGCCGGAGTCTTTGTGATGTGGGATGAATGTGCTGGTGGGGATTTTTTTATCAGATTTTTCCGGCGCCAAGGTGGTTTTAGACAAGCGCCCTGTTCGAAAAGAACGAGCGCCGGAGTGTATGTATGCAAGGTTGCTTGAATGAATCATTTGGTTAGTGTATGCACAAGCGCCGGAGTGTATGTATGAAAGGGTGTTTAAATGAATGATTTCGTTGTTGTATGAATGGCCATTTGGATCTTTCCGACTCTTTGATGAATGAGAATGTGAGTGGGTGAATGAATACGTGGGTGTTTGAGGGGTGAGTAAAAGAACGAGTAATGTACGCACGTAAGTGGATAGATATGTGAATGAAGATGTGAGGGAGGTTGGGATGAAGGTTCCTGTTTAACTATTCGCCGCACAACAGTCACAACATTCTGATTTGCGTGTTGTGGTGGCTACTCCTTTCATGGTTTTTACCGCGGTTTTCTGGATCTTTGGTTGTTGTTGTTTTTTTTGTCAGTGGACTGTTTAGTTGACCGCCGGAACCATCGGTGAGGGGTAATAGTTCCAGGTGGGATTGAAGGCGGTACTTATAAAGAAGATAGTGGTTTATGATAGGGCTTGGCCATATATATGACTCTGTGTGTGTGTGTGTGTGTGTGTGTGTGTATTTAGGCGGTCTCAAGTACAGCTGGAGTGCTTTGAAGTTTAGAAGCATTTTCCCGCAGCGCTCGAATCAATTGACCAGAGATGAAGTTGGTTAAAGTGAGAAAGGGTCACCATATGAATGTCCTTCAATTTTTTTCTTTTTTTACTTATTTAAATTTATTTATTTATTTCTTACTGTTGTCTTCCTTTTCTTTAGTCTTCTTTTTTGTTCCGTTCATTATTTCTTCCTTTCTTTCTGTATCTCTTACTTCCTTATTTTTTCTGTCATTCTTTCGCTATCTAGTTTCTTTCATTTTAATTTCTTTTCACTCTTTTCCTTTTAATTTCTTTTCATCCTTTTCAGTCCACCCTTGGGAAGTCCAGTGATATATTTCTAATCAGTCCCCGGAAAGGAAGACGCCCAATGTCCCTAGCCGTTCGTCCACCGGGCTTCCCAGCGCTGCCCAAAGGCCTGAAATGTTTCGGCTGCGACGCCCAGATAACTGAGTTTCCCCCGAAAAGCGAAGAAAACTGTAGTGACAACAATTCTTGCTCACATAGAGCGAATACAATTGACGCTGGTGACCGATAAATAAAGGGAATTTTGGATCATTAATGAAACAATATGGGAATAAGGGATACTAATTGTATTTTATAAAGTGAATAACAATGAGGATCTGCTTGAAAGATTTGAAAAAAGGGTATGAAAAGTGAAGCTATAGAGTGAAAACTATGTGGATATGACGATAATTGGATAAATTTGTTGTTTTATTATCGAAATTAAGTAATTCAACCTAGAGAAGTAGACGACGAGTATAAGGCTTAACGAAATATATCGTCGTTTTTCTTTGTCTTTTGGTTATACATTTCATAAATTATTCAGGGTTTTCGTCTTTATATAAGACTAAGCAAAGATCAAACATAAATGAAGAGAGACGGAAATGATATATACAAACGGAATAAAAAATAATAAAGAAAGTGAAAAAGTGGGGTTCGAACCTATGCCATCGAGGGTTCTTCGCGTTTCAGGCCACAGCACAAACCACACCCATGTGGTAAGAGAGGGGGGTGGGGGGAGGGAACGCATTCCATTTTTGTCTGTCGAGAAAATGACAAAACTTAAATGGAAATAAATGGAAGGAATTTGGGAAACTCAGGGCGTTACAAGTCCTGTATCCCTTTCCACTTATCCCCCATATCTTCCCCTATTAATACTTCTCCCCTACGTCTCATCCCTCCCTTCCTATTACTCCCCCCCACCCCTTGCGACACTATACCTGTCATTAACTTAAATTGCGCACAATGGGGTCGTCTCAGATTTGTTTCGTGAGTGTGTCGCTAGATGGCGTTACGGCGTTCTTTTTACCCTTCGGTATTGTTCTTGGTTGCCCCCATTCTTCTCTATGGGTCCATACAGTCGCAAACGTTGCTACTATATGTGTATATGTGCAGGCAGAGGATGGGGGATGGGGACATTAACACTTTTTTGAACTTTCAACGTAGATGTTATCCTCTCTCTCTCTCTCTCTCTCTCTCTCTCTCCTCCACATCTTTCTCTCCCATTGTTTGTCTATCCGCTTGCCTGATTCTCTCTCTTTCTCTCTCTCTCTCTCACACACACACATACACATACTATCTCTCTCACACGCGCAATCACATACTATCTCCCTCACATACACACACAAACATACTATCTCTCACACACACACAAACACATACCCTCTCTCTCTCACACACACACAAACACATACCCTTTCTCTCGCATATAGAAACACATACTATCTCTCTCTCACACACACACACACACACACACACATCCATGAATACATACATTAATTTATGTTCACATGAAGATAAACAGAAACAGATCTGTATAAGGAAACCTAGAACCTAGGATTCATACACATTCACGCATGCATACATACATATGTACAGCCAACGTAAAAAAGGACAGATGTGTATAAGGAAAAAAATATGTATTGTTAAAAATGAGAAAGGAAGAAAATGACCGAAAATAGAATAAAAAAATATTTCGCCTAATAGACAGATAAATAGACCTTAATAAGGGTGCGGGAAAAACAATAACCGGTGGGGTACCTCAGAGTTCCACAAATTTAGAGGAAACACGTTTGTGCCAACAGCCACTCGCGAACTTTCACTTACGAACGTCGAATTTGCAAGTACGGGCACCAAATCTGCAAACTCGAACATAAAGTTGAAACCGTAAAATACTTGGACCAAATCCGTAATTACGAACACTGAATCCACAATTACGAACGTCGAACCTGCAGATGCGAGCAAAAAATCGAAAAAAACGAATGTCGAACCCCTTATATCCTTCTTGAATTGAGAAGGAAAAACTCAAACTCACCCACGTTTGAAAGATTTATAGGAATTTTTCTTAAAATAGGTGACGCTACACATGTGTGGTAATGTTTAATTGCAAATGACTTGTTTGTTTGTGTGTGTGTGTTTATGCAAGAATAATAATTGTGTGGTAGCGCCCTTATTCAAAAGGGTTATGTATAAAGATCGAAAGGCATGTTATGAAAGCTATGAAAGCGAAGACATTTGGTAGAATTCATACAATTCACACAAAATGCATGCGGACATGTCTGGTAGCATATACATACTTACCGTCCTTAGCGTAAGGAGTGGAAAGTGTTTGATTGAAAGTGTGGAGAATATGTGTGGTTGGATGCCTCAGAATTTAGAGGTTATGTATGGTTTGATGTGTGGTGGCAGGATATATACCTAGGGTATTGGTGAAGTGTAGTGGTATACATACATGACAGCTAAGTGGATATCTATGTTTCGATATTTGGCGGCTTGTGAGTATCTTTGTGTGACAGATTCTTCGTAACAAACTTAATTAGCCCACATCTGAAGAAAAACAGTTTTTACAACAGTTTTATTAAAAAAAAAAACAGGCAATGGCTTCGCTACTCCCCCCACAAGGGGAACTTGCGCTTCGCTACTAAGATTAAATTTTAAAATCTAAAAAAAAAAGCAGCCATGGTTAAATTTTTCTAAATTTTATGAACTTCGCCAATTTTAATAATTTTATTAAGGAAATCTAAACTAAATTTCCCCCCTTTCAAAATATCACGTTGCTAAAATATAGTCATAGAAGAAGATATATTAAAATAAATTTTCTGAACTTCACCATTTGTAATTCTTTGGGTTTAAAAAAAATTCACAAAATTTGGATACTTATATTTATTTCTGAACTTCACCATTTTGGTTTTTGATATTATAAAAGAATTATTAGAAATAACTTTGATAAAAAACATAAGTCATAACCAAACTAAGATGAAATTATTATTCAAATACTCAAAAATATCTCCTTCTTAAATTATAGAGTTAGTGATGATGATGATGAAGTGATGATATATAGTTCTTACTGACCCTTATATTATGGCGGCTACTTTAGGTCGATGGGTTTTCATGATGTAAAACAGGGTTAATCTCTAAAACATGGCCTGGAGCGATGATCCACAAATTAGATGTGGGGAATTCGATGTGGGGGAAGCCTGAGAAGTGGGAGGTTCTCAAATAAGGCATACATCTGTACTTGTGTATGAATGAGGTGTTTGTTTGCATTTGTTTTTTATTTGATGTATTTGAGTGTTAGGTACAGAAGTTTACCTACCCAAAGACTTATTTCGAGACGAGCTCTTGCTTTCATTTGGATCTGCTAAGCTTGAAATGGAATGTTTATATTCCCATGATATCACTTAAGACGCTTTTCTCTCTTTGTTGTTGAATCTGGGAGTTATAACCTTTTATTTGTAACATCTCTCACTAGAAAGGAATTGGGAGGGATGGAGAAATATAGGAGCTGCCACTCGATACTTTGTCACAGGAGCATGGGTTAGAGGGAAGCATGCGACATAACACCCAACCATTTTATATAAAGATAAAATGAGGGAATGCCAAACATATGTGCGTGCGTGTTTTTGAGTCTAGCATGAGAAGAATGAATATTTAATGCAAATGATTAACCTTTACCTGTTTATAACCATGGCACATACTACATAAATAAATTGGTAAATAGACATTGTTGACAAATAACGTATTTACATCGCCATGTTATCATTGAAAAAGTGTGTCCATATAGGGCATGTCAATTAGAAGTTTTTAAAAATGAAAAGTGATGAAGTATTAACATTTTTACATCACACGTGCCACAGTCAACGAAAATCTTTTCAGTGACTAAGCTTTGAGTGGTAAGACCTATAGGAAGAAAATGACATGATTAGTGAATGTTCGGACACTTGTAATGTTAAGTTGGTGTATAATATAAATATACCTGATATTTTTTCATCTCAAGTTTTATTTCACGGTCTCATTTGACCTCTTAGCAGAAACTTGTAGGTCTCGTGTGGTATTCCATGTTTGTAAATCCATATGAATGAGGTTTAAAATCGCTTAGGTATGCACGATTTGTTCCCTTGTTACTTTTCAATGTGTAGGCGTGTTTGTGGTGCTGTAGCATTTTATATTGCCTGTGTATTGTGAGAAGAAACTAGTTCGCACCTACGTGTCTCTCACGAAGACACGCGTACAAGTTTCCAAGTCCTTCGGGATTAAGGTGTCTTTTGCGACTAATGTACTGGAAATAAGAGTAGCTACTTGGTCATAATTTCCTGGAAATCGCAGATAATCTGTTGCCGATTCGGGTGTGGGCAAATCAGACTCCCAGTATACGAAGCGCGCAGCCATAAGTGATCTGACAAGAGGACGGATGGCAGATTCTTCAACTACATTGATGTGTGTTATTTTGCAAGGAGAGACAACTTGGCCAGACCATGGAATTTTTCGAGAATCGAGTTCTCTCAGTTCTCATAGGAGGTAAACTCGTGTTCAGTGGCTGAGTTTGACTAGGTGTTTAATGAGTCCGAACCGAGACTATTTGAAAAGGTGCTCCAAAGCTGCAACAATATCCTACGTGATGATTTTCTTAATATCCGCTTTATGTAACGGGAAATGATGGAAGCGGGGTGGAATTATAACTTTCCTTGGTTTTCCGAACTGATCCTACCAAGTCGTGGTGTATGGTATGAAATATGTTGTCTGTGGAAGAAAGTTTGTGC
Organism: Ceratothoa steindachneri; assembly: GCA_963969495.1. NCBI lineage: Eukaryota > Metazoa > Arthropoda > Malacostraca > Isopoda > Cymothoidae > Ceratothoa > Ceratothoa steindachneri. Next base: position 32,165,474 of record OZ018327.1, read on the forward strand.
ATTGGGGATTTGTATGCCTTAGCACCTTTAATGTCTGGCATTCTAAGCCGTTTCTAACCTATTCTCCGATGTCTTTTTTTCATACGAATGGGTCTGGGGTGGACTTTAATGTGGAACGTGTTACCAAATGTGCTAAATTGTAATAGAACCTCAATTCAAATTTACGGAAGTTGAATGTGAGGTAAGTTCTGTTGAAGTTTGTTGAAGACATATTAATCTTATGAAATTGAATTGAATGGCTTTTTTGCAATTCAATTAGCTCTTGTTCTATTGACCGAGCATTACCTAATGTCTTATGGTCAATTATGGAGTAAGAAGGTGAGCCCTGAGCGAACGACTCGTAAGAAATGGTTAGACTACCACTTTGGATTGAGGATAATATTAAAGTATCATTCGTTGAAGGTTGCGCGTCGCAGTTAAAGATAGGTGCTTGGAAAAGAGGATCACTATGATTCTCTCTTTCGGAGATGTATCTCTGTCACTAATGTATTTTCCAATGAATTCAAGGGCACGAGCTTCTCTGGAAGAGTACTTGGTTGAATGAGCGTGGAACGCGCAAAGTATTGCCTTGCAAGCTGTCGAAACAGAAGATGTTGCCTTCAAGCGTGTGCCTTAAGTATTTGATAGAAAGGACAATGGAAGTTGGAAATTCAATTTCTGAATATTTAAAGGCCTGAGTAAAGTAGCTTTGCGTCTCCCATTCACCATTATAAGATTGCTCCAAGACAGCGCCCATCCCAGTATCTGAAGTATCGGTAATCAGACGGAGTGGGCAGTCTATTTTGAGATGTAGCTAAAGGATGGTTTCAACATAATTTGTAATGGAATTGAAAACAAAATCTGTTTCGGCAAAATCATTTTGGTTAGAGGATGGAGAGTGCTAAGGCCTAATAAAAATTGACTAAGCCAAGAAAGTTTGCAGAAGTTTAATTTCCCCAAAGCCTTATTTCGCGACAAGATCTTGTTTGCATTTGGATTGACTAATGTTGAAATAGAATAATTATATTTCCTTGACATCAGTCAAGACAAGTTTCTCTGGAAGTTATAGACTTATGGAAGCAACATGTGATAAGGGGACTTTGACAATCGTTTGAACCCCCTCTAATGGGGATAGATTCAGGAGGAATGGGGTAAAGTGGGAGGATACCACCTGGCATTTTGTCATTGGAGCATGGGCTATAGGAGCGTATACTACATGAGGACATACTACATACGTAGATACGATCCCCAGGGTATGTATGTGGAAATGTAGGGTAATGGATATGTTTTGCAGCATACATAATACGAGCTTCAGGATATTTGAGATGAGTGTTTGCATACATACCAACCAGAGTATGTATTTAAAGGTGTGTAGCTTAACACATAAAATCCAGATGTTATGTTTGTTGTGATGATTCTTTAGTATATAACTACTATATCCAAGGTATCGATGTAAATATGTTGGAACATGTTATGTAGTGGTCAGTGGAAGTAAGTGAAACATTGCTTCCCCATTATGAAAAAGAAAAACTACAAAATTTTGAATTATTCACTATGGTATTATTATCGCATATCGATTCGTTATACAGAATAACAATAAAGTCTGGACACCTAACAAAAAGTTTATAGTTTAGTTAATAGTTATCTATAATATTTCTAAATAATAGAATAATTATAATCCTGATAAATATTTACCTATATTAAAAACACTTAATTGGTAATCTGGTAGATTAAATTGAAGAACCAAAAGTCATAGTACAGCAAGTCCTCACTTAAGGACGTACTCGTTTAACGATGACTCGGAATTACGATGGCCGTCACGATCGGTCCGATATTCGTTTAACAAAAATCTCTCGAAGTTACGACGCGCGCAGAACCTTCCTAGTGCCGAGCTTGCCGTGTCGGACTTGTTTGCGCACATGTTTTCGTGTCTTCCACACGAGTACAAATTATGATATAAGTCCAATCAGTATTAGTCCAAATAAAGGGAATAAGTGCCGAGTGCCGATAACACGTGACTTCATTAATAGGCCTGACGCTATGCGTCGGCCAAGTTGTCGGTCAATGGGATGGGGGGGGCGTTCAACGACGGATTCGCTTAACGACGGGGTCGTTGGAACGGAACTTCGTCGTTAAGCGAGGACTCGCTGTATAGCAATATGTAATCATGAACAACGCCACCGTACCGTGACGTCATTCAACTTCCCAGAACTGTATCAGCTGTGATCTGACACGTCGTCGTGAGTCAGTGGTGAACAGTGGCAAGGCTGCATATGGCAAAGCGCGTGGCTTATGGGAATTCGAACGGAGCATGCTAGGCAGTGAATCAACCATAACAAACACAATTTGCATCAAACCTAACAGTAAACACAACTGAAATAAAGCAAAACAGTAAACACACCGGAAATAAATAGAAACAGTAGACACAATTGCATCAACCGTACCAGTAAAAATAACTGGAATCAATCAAAACAGTAAACAAAACTTGCATCAAAAAATAACAGTGAGCACATAAAAATATTGTACCACTTTTAATTTAAATGTTTTAGATGATTTTAAAATGGGTTGAGGAGTTTATTTTTTGGGCCAAGATTTTTTTTATCTTTTTGTTAACCGAGTGGATAAAGCGTTGGACTTCTAACGCCTAGGGAGCGGGATCAACCCCGCCGAGAACGTAGGGAGCTAACCGTATACTGGCAGCCGTTCTGAGCCGGCACGAACGTAGGCAGTACCATCCCAACACAACACCGCTCTCACTTGCCCATCTCTTTCACACACGCAACATATCACTCTTCCGTCCCAAAACCTGTAAAAGTAGGGTGCTCCACGTCAAGGGGGTCCCCCTTATCCCAATGGGTTTCCTTTCTACTTCTTGTCCTGAATCATCTTCCCAACAGGGAAGACTGGCTCCTATTAAACCTCAGGTTCACAACAATTGTCATCCTGATCTTTATGTTCATTTCATTATCCATCCCGGAGATCTCGTCCACGATTGAAAACGGTAGGGAGGAGGGAGGGGGGCTAACTATCCCCAAATTGCACTCATTAATTTGAACAGGAGAATAAGAACTCATCGACCATTAGCGGAACCTTGGAGCCTTCGAGAACCCCGGTTAAGAAACACTTGTAGAACCCCATCGCCACTACCCGGAAATACCCCTTACCGCACCCCCCCCCCCACCACAACTCTCTCTATATATCTCCAAAGTCGTGGATAAAAAAGAATAAAGGCGGAAACAATGAACGGGTGTGTGATCGCGAGTCATTGTTCCGGGAAAAGATGGTCGGAAGAAGGATGTAAACCAATTACCTGCTAAAATGGATTCAACACTCGGGGGATGGATGTAAGGTGGAGAGAGGGGGCTATGGGGTAAGGGAATTAAGAAGGGTAAGGTGGATAGAGGAGGGTAGGGGGTCAGGGAATTAAGAAGGGTTTCATCCCCCCTCCTCCCCCGAAATACCATTCAGAAGGGGTGGGACCATCATCATCATCACTAACTCTATAATTTAGGAAGGGGATTTTTTTATGAGTATTTGAATAATAATTTCATCTTAGTTTGGTTATGACTTATGTATTTTTATCAAAGTTATTTGTAATAATTCTTTTATAATATCAAAGAACAAAATGGTGAAGTTCAGAAATAAATATGAGTATCGAAGTTTTGTGATTTTTTTAAAACCCAAAGAATTACAAATTTTGAAGTTCAGAAAATTTATTTTCATATATCTTCTTCTATAACTATATTTTAGCAACGTGATATTTTGAAAGGGGGGAAATTTAGTTCCTTTTTAAGATTATTATAATTGGCGAAGTTCAGAAAATTGATAAAAATTTAACCATCCATGCTTTTTTTAAGATTTTAAATTTTAATCTTAGTAGTGAAGCGCAAGCTCCCCCCACGGGGAGGGGGGGAGTGGCGAAGCCATTGCCTGGTAATCTTAAAAAGGAACTCTAAACTAAATTTTCCCCTTTTCAAAATATCACGTTGCTAAAATATAGTTATAGAAGAAGATATATTAAAATAAATTTTCTGAACTTCAAAATTTGTAATTCTTTGGGTTTTAAAAAAATCACAAAATTCAAAATTTTGATACTTATATTTATTTCTGAACTTCACCATTTTGTTCTTTGATATTATAAAAGAATTATTATAAATAACTTTGATAAAAATACATAAGTCATTTGTCCACTAAGGAAAAAAAACGTATTAATCTTTCACCCATCTTCAAAAATCCCGTTTTACAATTATAGTTATTGAGTGATGATGATGATGATGATTAGCTCACCTTGCCTCACTCCTTATTTATATATATATATATATATATATATATATATATATATATATATATATATATATATATATATATATATATATATATATATATATATATATATATATATATATATATATATATGTGTGTGTGTGTGTGTGTGTGTGCGTGCGTGTGAATCTGATGCATTTGCTTATTTGTGTATATCTGAGACTAGCTCTCTACCCGTAATATTATAATTATATGGCGCCGTTAAAATGAAAATAAATACCTTTTTCCCGAACTTGTTGGTAACGTGTACCTGGAGATGAGAGCATCAGAAGTTCCCGACTCTCATCATTTCAGTTAGGAACAATCGTTTCGCCTCTTTACGTAAACACTGTTTCCACCAATACTTCTCCCATGTCATTCTTATCTCATTTAGTATTCCTTGTTTATCGCTTTTACAGCCCCGCTCGAATTTTCCCACATGCCCCCTTCAGCCAAACACGATTCTTTCCCATACAAATGGACTCCACAAAGCGCTTACTAATTGCCCCTTCTCTCTCTGTGTACGGATTATGTGTAAATTTAATGTGTGTATACGAAGGGTACTGCGGATATTATAAAGTGTATGTTTAAATTGTGTTCAGGAGGGTTAGAAAACAGGCGAGTGTGTGTGTGTGTGTGCGTATATCACGACTTCTTTCAGCATTTACGTATTAATCTATGTGCCTGCAATGAAGGTTGTGGTCGTATCTATATATCTACGTATCTCACCCGCACATACATACACGTTACTACGGGAATCACCTGTCGTGACAAGTGGGCCGAAATCACTGCAAGGAAAATCTCGAACAGAGAAAAGACGCGTAACGATGGACCAAACAAAAACAAGAACTACCGAACATCAAAACAGACGTGTAGAGACAAACACTTGAATTAATGATGCGCTTTAATAGGAACGATGTAAAAGAAAAAGAAGAAGGATGGAAAGTGGAAGAATGAGGGACGAAAAGAATTGGAAGAAAAAGAAATAGGAGAACTGTTAACAAATGCAAAAAAAAGAAGGAAGTATTAAAAGGAAACGGAACTCGTGAGTGATACTTGATTGACAGAAATCGACGTTCTTACAAAAACAGGTTCTGGCTCTTGTAAAGAGGGTTTAAATGCGGTAATGCCGGGATGTTGGTTGCCTTTATCCGATATCCCAGAGAGAGAGAGAGAGAGAGGGAGGGAGAGGGAGATTTACTTCACTAACGGTCTCGCGATCTTTCAACGGAGGAAAGTAATATGAACGTCCTAGATTCTGAGACGGAGGAAGGAGGGGGGTGGGGGGTACTGTTCTCACTCCAATACCCCCCTTCCCAAGAATCTCTCCTTCTAGGCGAGGATTTGAGTAAAGAGAGGGTCAGCAAAAGCTGTGAAGCTGCTGCAATTAATCTCAAAGAGACCACCTTTGTAAATTTTCGCCAAAATATAAATCAAAATTGTTAAAAATAAAACAGTATTTTTCGCAGCTTCTTTCTACCTGGTCTGGTCTCGAGCTATGTCCGTACTTTTGAGCAGCATTCAATCTATGGATATTCAACTGCAGTATCCTCCATACGGTTGCTACGATCCGAAATTCGGAATTCTTCTCATTCTCTATTCTCTGTCCGTTTAGTGGTAACTGTAGAACCTACACAAATGCAGGTCCCAATTTAGTACAAGCGTAGGAAGACTCCATGTAATAAACCATAATTACAAACGCAAATCTATTCACACGCACACTACCAATATATACATACATGGAGAAGGAAAAAGAATAGCAAATGCAATTATATACAAACAAACACGAAAACAGCCATCACGATCGACTCGCCTAAAAAAACAGACATCCAATCAGACACACTGATTGGTAGACAACTATAGAAATATACATCAAAAGGAAACACAACGCTCTTAATTGCATACTACATACAGACATTCAACACAGCAACCCCCGCATAAATATACAGTCACGTCATAAACAAAAAAAATCACACATCATGACTTGCTCACTAAACATATAAGGAGACATCACAAGAAAATGAATCAACGCGGTTTTTGAGGCGGACGCTCATGTATAAATATTTTCTCGAACGTTTGGACAAGATAAAAGTAGATGTAGTTTACTTCAACTTCAAAAAGGCTTCTGAGATCATTTCACATAAAGACTCATGAGAAAGCTAAAAGGGCACGGAATTGGGGAGCAGCGGGCTAAAATGGATTGAAGACTGACTGGAAACCATAGAGTTGTTGTATTTGGTAAAATAGTTAGTCATGGACTTCGGTCACTAGCGGCGTTCCTCAGGGATCTGTTCTATGATCCTTGTTTTGTAAATATAAAATAAAAGATCTTAATATCTAAAATTTGCCCATGGCACGCAATAGCAATAGCATTTAACTGATTAATGTAAGCTCCGAAGAGACTACAATATATGTGGTTCAATTTTAAACATAGCAACATAGAAAAGGATTTAGGCATCTTAATTCCCAGTCTTCTAAAATTTCCCAAACCCTGCAATTTAGCGTCCTTAAAGGCGAAGTGGGTTTTAGAAAACATAGTTCAGCATTTTGGGTTTAAATCAAAATACATTATTCTTCACTTGTATAAAGCGCTTGAGAGATCTCATTCGGAGCATGCGGTACACTTCTGGTCGCCATAAAAGCAAGAGGAAATTCAAGTATTGTAACCTGCCCAGCATCGAGCAACGAAATTAATTTCGGAACTTAGAAATAGAACGCAGGAGGAACGAATAAGGGACCTCAATTTATTCTCACTTTAAGGTCGGCATCTGAGCGGCCAATATATTAAAGTCACTAGAATACTAATCGCTATTTGAGCTAGATTTCCCAATAGCCCCTAGAAATAGCGGCTTCAACCAAGTAAACAAAAGATTTAACACTGCGATTGCATAAAATTCTTTTCTTATAAAATAACACAAAATTGGAATAACTTGCTTAAGAATCTCAGTAAATATGTTTGAGAATAGATAAATATTACTTTAGTTATATAACTTCGAGAAATAAGAGTTGGTAAATTCTTTATCAATATTCTCTTATCTTTTTATGTCTTTCATCTCTTTCACCCTTTCTCTTCTTTCTTGAACTAACCTCGAGTAGATCTTGGATTTTTTGCTAGTTCGTAATTCTAGACCTACACCAACACCCAACAATACAAACTGACAGACATTCCAACCACGCCAAATCCCTGACTCCATCACAAGATCAGTCACCCATACAAACAAACACTTCACTAACACAAACATAAAGGCATACCTCACCAACAACCACACCACACCTCGACTCACAAACATAAAGGCCTACCTCACCAACAACCACACTACACCTCGACTCACAAACATACAGGCATACCTCAACTACAACCACATCACACCTCGACTCACAAACATACAGGCATACCTCACCAACAACCGCACCACACCTCGACTCACAAGCATACAGGCATACCTCACCAACAACCACACCACACCTCGACTCACAAACATACAGGCATACCTCACCAACAACCACACCACACCTCAACTCACAAGCATACAGGCATACCTCACCAACAACCACACCACACCTCGACTCACAAACATAAAGGCATACCTCACCAACAACCACACCACACCTCGACTCCCAAGCATACAGGCATACCTCACCAACAACCACACCACACCTCGACTAACAAACATACAGGCACACCTTACCAACAACCACACTACACCTCGATTCACAAACATACAGATATACCTCATCAACAACTACACCACACTTCGACTCACAAACATACATACATACCTCACCAACAAACACAACACACCTTTACTCACAAACACACAGGCATACCTCACCAACAACTACATCACACCTCGACTAACAAACATACAGGCACACCTTACCAACAACCACACTACACCTCGATTCACAAACATACAGATATACCTCATCAACAACTACACCACACTTCGACTCACAAACATACATACATACCTCACCAACAAACACAACACACCTTTACTCACGAACACACAGGCATACCTCACCAACAACTACATCACACCTCGACTCACAAAGATACAGGCATAACTCACCAACAACTACACCATACCTCGACTCACAAACATACAGTCTTACCTCACCAACAAACAACCCCTCCCCCGGCTCACAACCATACATATATACGTCCCAAACACCATACACTAATTCACACCCAATCATACACATAAAATCTATATAGACTGACTCTCATTCAAACATACAGACAGCCATACATCCCCATCCAACACCCAGATTCTCTACCGAACTTACACCCCTCCTCCCTGACACTCCTTCCCACTCGCGCGCGCGATCCTCCCCCTTGAAGACGCAGACCCAGGCGGGGGTCCGGCACTTGTAGACCTCTCGGGTGGTGTGTGCGCGTGTGAAAGTGCGTGTGAGTGCTTGCGTTGCGGAGGGTGGTGGTGGGCGCTCGTCAGGGTGAGAATGGGGTCCGTGTCGCGGACGAAGTTCGTTAGTGTAAGGCGATACGGGGACTCGAGTGGGGGAGAAAGGGGGGCCTGCCTACGTTGGGAAACGGTAGGAGATTGCCTCACGCCCGACCTCTCCAGGCCGACACCACGACTGTCCCCCACCCCCTGAAGGATACATGGATAGATAAATGGGTGGATGGATAGAGGGTATAATATATAGATAGAGGGTACAGATAGTTAGATAGGTGGATGGAGGGTATAGATGGATGAATGGTAGAAATCGATAGAAGGTACAGATAGAAGGATAGATGGATTGATGGATAGATGTATGGATGAATAGTATCGATGGACAGATAGAAAATATAGATGGGCAGATAGATGGATTGATTGATGGAAGAATGGATAGATAAATAGATGGGATAGATTAAATATTTTTGCTAAATGATTAATAAAATACCATAGATACATAGATAGATAGATAGACGAGAGTCCAAGATCCCCAGGGCGTCTTTAGGGAAGCGGATCGTGGGACAGATCAGGAAGCAAAGCCATCGATGCCTTTGCTCATTGACGCGACGGAGGGGGGAGAGGGAGTCATGGGGGATGTCACATGAGTATATAGGGGTGTATGGGACGGGGGAGACATGCACCCCACACTCATCCCCCGGTTTCCTGGTCGGTGCCATCCCCTTATCCCTCTCGCTACGTTTGAAATCCGAGTCTTTCTCCAAATCGACGAATTCCTCAGTCTTTTCAACCGAACAATTCACTCCCATTACCAATCCAAATCCATCAATATATATATATATATATATATATATATATATATATATATATATATATATATATATATATATATATATATATATATATATATATATATATATATATATATATATATATATATATATATATATATATATATATATATATATATATATGTGTGTGTGTGTGTATGTGTGTGTGTGAGAGAAAGAAAAAAACCCATAGGAGAATGCAGGAATACAGAATGGAGAAATACGAGGTGCAAAATCTCCTTTGGGGTGTAGAGGTTCTAGAAGATGAATTAGAAATTATCTCACCATCACACTTAGCCAAGCGAGTTCATTTTTTCTCTCATAACAACTCGCCTTCTCTTTCTGATCTCTGAAGATGGATAATAATTGCCCTTATTTTCATTGTACCGATTTTAAGGCAGTGATCTCCGTTCGTCCCCAAGACCTGTCTGGCCAGGATCTTTTCCCAGGACTCACCAAACAACCACACACAGAATGGAGTTCCTCTTGACCAATACAATTCACCTCCTACTTCAAGTCTGACCCTTTTTTTAACTCAAAAAGCACGAATCCACAGGTTTTTCTTTCTCCCCCAAACTTTGAAAAATAACCAATTTAGTCTCTTTTTCTTATATATATATATATATATATATATATATATATATATATATATATATATATATATATATATATATATATATATATATATATATATATCTAAAAGGGCAATTAAAATTAAAGAGGATTTTCGCATTTTTTTTCCATATGTAAACGTGCTTCAGACATGTCTTTGGTCAAGTGGAATCTTGTCCTATTCACGTCTGATTCATGTTTGAGACCATTTTTCTTCCCTTTTCTCTTTCCTTGGGGTAATTTTACGATTTTTGGTCGGATTCCACCACACAATTTGGTGTATTGAACGTTCAGTTGGGTTCAGCCACACAATTTGAGGTATTGAACGTTTTCATTGAGTACAAATAGTGTTTTGCTTCTTAATGTTGATCTTAAAGTAGGCTTGTCTCCGATGAATGGTAAAAATGGCCTTATGAAAGTAGGCTTACGTGTGATGACCGTTGTGAAAAAAAAGATGAATTGTAGTGGTGGTTTTTGAAGTGGGGTTTGGGGCCCTGAAGTGACTCAAAAGTGGCCCCCAACGTGCCCTCTCCCCCCCCTTTAGGGAGAAATCGAGAAACTTGTTTAAACTTTGACTCTTGCCGTGGATGAGTTCCCTGAGCCCATTGGCACCCACTGATGCGGGAATAGGCACATACCCTGTGATAAATAGGAAGTGGAGATTAATGAAGATGAGAAGTGGATAAAGGAGAGTGGTAAAGGTCACAGTGGTATTGTGGGGTCCCTCATTAAAAAAAAACTATTCACGTGTGTATCCTATTTTGAGAAGATCGTCCTCAAGGTCGACTTCAAGAAATACAGGGCCCACCTCAAGGACAACTTCAAAGAAGACAAGGTCGACCTCAATGAAGAGAAGGTTGAACTCAAGGAGGATCTCAAGGAAGACAAGGCCGACCTCAAACACAACTTCAAGGAATATAAGGTCGACCTCATTAACACAAGGTTGACCTCGAGGACCACTTGAATGGCAGAGTTAAGATTGTCCTTTTAAACACGTACATGGCCCGACATAATAATATTTCCTCCATATACATACACGTACTTGCACACAGTCTCAAGAACCCACGCACACAAAGAACATGTACACGCCAGCACACATATATACACAAAAGTCGTGACAAGTGCACGCATATGAGTAAGCACATTAGCAGGCATGAAAACACGCACACGAGTACGCACACATGTAGACATCGTAATGCAGCTGTCAACCTGTCTGTCAGACCGAGGGGTTCGAAGGGCCAAGACACGTGGTCTAGTGGTAACGTCTGGCGGGGGTTACGGTGGGGAGAAGTGGGGTTTGGAGGAATAAGGGTCTCAGATAGGATTGCAGGGGGGAGCAAGATTAAGGATAGCAAGGACCCTCCCTTCTTCTGGCCCTCCTACTCTCTTACCCTGTTTCAGCCGCGTCTCCTCACCATCCATTACGTGTAAGTAGGACTAACCGTCCTAAATCACCCACACCCATATTACTTTCGCTCCGTTTAATCGAGCGACACCACCACTCCTACACCACCATAAAGGACCTTCCAACATATCCCCAGGACCCCAAAACTCACTGTCAAGGAGAGTAAATAGCCAATTCTTCCCATTGTGCTAAATTTGTAGCCCAAATGATCTATTTTGCCAAAATTCTTTAGTGTCCCCAAACTAAATGAAATAGCCCACAGGATGGATTAAGTAGCCAAAAGTAAGCCAAATAGCAAGAAAACGCTCAAGTAGCCCAAATAGCAAGGATACGCTCAAGTAGCCTAAATATCAAGGAAACACCCAAGTTGCCCAAATAGCAAGGAAACCCCGAAGTAGCCTAAATATTAAAGAAACACAGGTGACTTAAATAGCAAGGAAACACCCAAATAGCCTAAATAGCAAGGTGCCACCTATGAGACCGAAATAGCAAGGGAACACTCTATTAGCCTAAATAGCCAAGAGATACACGGGTGGCCTGAATAGCAAGCAAACACACAAGTAGCTGAAAATAGCAAAAAGATCCACAGGTGGCCTAAATAGCAAGCAAACACACAAGTAGCCTAAAAAGCAAGGGACTACCTAAGTACCCCAAACAGCCAACAAACGCCTAAGTATCTCAAATAGCAAGGAAACACCAAAGTAGCTCAAATAGCACGGAAACAACAGAGTAGCACAAATAGCAAGGAAATGCCAAGTAGCCCAAAGAAGAGAGAAGGACCAAAGTAACCCAAATAATAGGAAAACACCCAAGTAGCCCAAATATCAAAGTAGCAGCAAAGTATCCAAAATAACAAGCAAATAGCCAAGTATCCCAAATAGCAAGGAAACGCCCAAGTAGCCCAAATATTAAGGAAACATATAAGTAGCATAAATAGCAAGGAAACGCCCAAGTAGCCCAAATATTAAGGAAACATATAAGTAGCATAAATAGCAAGGAAACGCCCAAGTAGTGGCAATATTGTTAAAATTAATACGAAAACAACACGAAGACGAATATTAACAACAGCAACAATGTAAAACAGGAAAACAACTATAACGGAATAATAATGACGATGAGGAGAAGAAGCAAATATGAATTTGAAAAAGTAGATGATGAAGATGATACCTATAGTAGAAGAAAAGGAAAAATTCGACAAAGAAAAACAACAGCAACAAAGAGAACCTCCTAAAATCCCCAAACATGGGATAAAATAGTCCGAGGAAATAACAAAGGCTAGGATACTCTTTAGCAGGACAGATTTCCACTTTATTCCCGCAAACCGAACATTATTTACATTATTATGAGAGCCATTGTGCGCTCCGGACAGAACAGCGCGAGAGACGGGTTGGGGTTACGCATCAAGAGAGCAGCGAAGGCAAAAGAATGAAGCTTCTTGTCCGCGGTATTCGGACCGAACCACCGAGATTTCTTACCATTGTAGAGTACTCGACAACAATACACAGGGTGATCGCCAAGACCCCGTGCGTTGGTCAGGAAGGGGTAACATGGGTGTATTTAAGGGGCGATGAGTTTGGATATTTTCGCGGTATTGAAGAAAAACGCGGGAGAAAAAAAAGGCGCGCTTTTTGCAGCGCGAAAGTGTCAAGAGTTTAAAGAGAGGGATATGGGTTTGATTCATGAATACGAACATATATTCAAATACAAACCCCTGAGTATTATTGAGTTAATCGAGGGTGTATACAAAGATAATAAATGAGTTAGAGTCACATAAAAAAGACAAACTCGATATACACACCCACATATACCGAATATCCAGCTGGTTTACACATCCATAGTCTCCTTAGAATTCACTATTAAAAAACACATGTACACAGAATTCTCGCTACAACACAAGATAAATCGATTTTAATACACATGAAAGGACATGAGAGTATCTATTTACTAAGAACATACACACCAGAAATCAGGTATACACACATACATCCACTCCCAAGCACTTCAATACATAAGCATTCCTTTGTAACGGAAACACCATTAGAGATGGCGAAATATTTGGACGATTAAAATGGTCTGTTTGGCCTCAGGAGTTGTCATCTGAGCTTTGGATGCGCGCCCGCGCAAACCCTCCATTCCCCGTTGTCGGTCCCGGTCTGGAACCGGGAAATCATGATTAGGAATTTGGCCCCAATCCGGAATTAGTAATTAACGAATAGCAATTCGTTCCCGGTACGTAACCGGGAATTTATGAGTAGGAATTCGGTCCCAATCCGTAATTTGGAATTAATTAGTGTTAGTATCGACCATCTCCCATGTTAGGGGGTAGTTTTTTACTAGTTAATAATGGGTTTAATGGTAGGCAACAAACTCCGATTGATAGTTTTGGAAAAGTTAAATACATCCTCAAAGATGCTTTGAGACGAGATGAGTCCCAGATCTCCTCGTTAGTTGTAGAGATGGATGCAAAATGAATTGAATATTTGAAAATAAAGTGTTAAAATTTGATAAGATTAAATTTGAAAAGAAGCTGTAGGTTACTGTCTAAAAGAGATTTAATTGATTTGACAATAGGTGGAAACCAAAGTTTTCTGCCATATAATTTATTTGAGATTACAAGGTTACACCACTTAAAAATAATGAAGCTAAGCACTTACCTTATTCATGTAAAGAGTTTAAATTAACTTACCATTAATTCAAAACTACTTTACAAATATTATACTTATGAGGAGAGATTTCAATTGGAAAAAGTTGAAATGAGACGAGAAAGGATACGGACGCCACGATTCCTTTGCAACTAAGAGGACCTCGAAAAAAAAAACACCAGAGGGTCGATTGCAAGATCGACGAGGCACCTTTCCTGATCAAGTACTTCTCTAAAATATGCTTCCATCACACCCTAAAACCAGGTAGGGAGAAGGAGGAGTAACCTCATTAAGAATATCCCCGATCAACGGGAAACGAGAAAGTTCGGGCGCGCTGACCGCTCTCTGCTGACTACTTACCTATCGTATCAGCAACACAATTCCAAGCACTAACAGCAGAATCTTAAACAGAAAAAGAGATAACAAGACACGTGAAAAATAGACGGACAAAGAGTTGTAGACAGACAAAAGAAGGTCGGATAGACGAAAGAGGGAAGAGGGAAATCTATCGGTCGAAAAATATATTCCTAACATTGGTTCGTTTCCGGTATGGAACCTGGAATTCAGAAGTAAGAATTCGTTCGCTGTACGAATTCGGGAATTGATGATTGGGAATTCGGTCTAGATCCGGAATTAGGAATTTATGAGTAAAATTCGCTCCCGGTCCGAAACCGCGAAATCATGATCGCGAATTCTGTGAAGGCAGAAACCGGGAATTCATCAGTAGGAATTCGATCTCGGTCCCGGTCCAGGTTCGAGCATTCGTGTGCATGAGTCGGCCATACTCCAAAAATGAGTGTGGAGGAATTCGGTTCCAGTCTGTGAGTTCATGTGTATGAATTCGGTCCAAATCCAGAAATTTGCTTGAAGGAATTCGGCCCAAGACCGGTGATTTGTATGAATAAAGTCGGTCCCAGTCCTGGAATTCGTGTACAGGAATTCGGTCAAACTACGAAAATTCATGTGGATACATCGATTCGAGTCCTGGTTTTCGTGTGAAGGATTTATGTCCCAGTCCAGGAATTCGGTCCCACTCCTAGATTCTTATCCAAGAATTCGCTCCTGCTCTTAGATTCTTAGCCCGGAATTCGGTCCTGATCCTATATTCGTATCCAGAAATTTGGTCCAACTCGTGGAATTCGTTCGAAGGCATTCGGTCCCGGTCCGGAAATAATGTTCAGGAATTCGGTCCTACTCCTAGATTTCTAGCCAGGAATTCGGTCTCACTTCATGATTCTTATCCGGGAATTCGCCCCCGCTCTAAGATTCTTAGCCAGAAATTCGGTTCACTCAGGGAATTCGGTCCCGGTCCGAGAATAATGCCAAGGAATTCGGTCAAAATGCAATGTCGTGTTGACGAATTTCTTCCAAGGTCGTGAATTGGGGCAGGGTTATCCCAAATGTCCGGGTGTTTCTTCTAAAAGATTCTTCCACACCTTCTCACATCCACTAATTTCACCTTTACGAACTTTTCACGACTCGTGTGGCAGAGACCATCGTTGTTTTTTACTTTTTTCAACCTTCAAAATGTGCTTGCATAAAAAGGGGGGTTTCTTTTAACCCCCTCAAGGAGACCTCCAATCCGTTTCGCCCAAGAGAATATCGTGCCCTCCAGACCCCAAAATCTAAAGGAGGCCGTGCAGCTATATAATATCTTTTACACATTTCACCTTATCTATATTCACTATTTTATGACCCGGATGCCCTCGTTGGTTTTCGTTTGTTACTTTTAAATAACATCGATCAAAACGCATGCCATCGATGGTTGCTCTTTTTTGTTTTGTCAAAAAACCTCTTTTTAAAGTATAAACTCCCTCCCCTTCTTAAAATTTACCCGCGGAGATGCCCTCGTTGGGTTACGCTCTAACATCCTAATTCCAAGTGTCGCCCCAAGTTCGTAACTCCGAGCACCTGTCTCTTGGTACGAATTCCTCCTGGGAGAACCAAGATATCCCTCCACCCGAAAAAACCAAGATGGTGATGATATATACTGGTTCTTTCTAACCAGAATTTTCGCGCTTTTTTACAGTTGCGTTCATTTCTCGCCCCTTATCTACTCTTTCTGCCTTTCTTACATGCGTGTCTAGACCCAAACAGATGGCATCTTGCACAAATTCGCTTTACGTTAAAAGTTTATAAATAAAAAAATAAACAAATAATAACTAACTAAATATATTATTTCAATAGTTTATATTAAACATAGTGATATTATTTTAATTGTTTAAATAAATTAAATAGATCAAAAACATTTACACTCCAGCCGAGATAAGGTGAGCCCTCTATCGCGCAATGACTTAGCAACGAACCTGTTTTGCAGAAGCGTGAATCAACTCGCGTCCATGGTGCGTTATTGGGGCAAGTGGGGATGGTTGTATTCACGGGTATTCTTGGGTTTATGTATAATTCCGACACTTATGAGTGCTCAGGACGGTAATTTTGCGTTACTTGAGATTTATATTTAGAAATCAACCTGATTTGTCTCCTTTTGCCTCTTCTAGTGGGCGCTTACGAAATCAAAAGTAGTTCGCTACTTTCCAATTATCAAGGGTCAATTTTAGTGATTAAGGGACTTATCTTTATCTTTTACTGAAGGATTTTTTTTACTAAAGTATTAGGTTGGGTTAGGTTAGGTTAGGTTATGGTTAGGTTGGGTTAGGTTAGGTTGCTTTAGGTTAGGTTATGATTAAGTTAGGTGAGGTTACGTTATGGTTAGGTTGGGTTATATTAGCTTATGGTTAGGTTGGGTTATTGATAGGTTGAGTTGGGTTAGATTAAGGTTAAATTGGGTTAGGTTAGGTTATGATTGGATTGGGTTAGGTTAGGTTAAGGTTAATTTTAAGGTTAGTTTAGGTTTAGGTTGGTTTAGGTTAAACTTAACGTTAGGTTTCGTTGTTATATGAACCAAAGCTATCAAACGAACTATTTTCCCAAATCCACTAATTCAATAATTTAACCTAACCGAACTTAACCCTTTACCCCCCCAAAATATATAGATAAACTAATACTTAAGCAAAAAAAAAGGCTGTCGATAATGGGACTGTGCCAATATTTGGTCTTTATTTCTTTTGTTTTATTTATATTTCCTTCTTTCTCCTGTTTTTTTTTTTATTTCTATTTTTCCTGGCTTCTTCCATCTAATAAAGGACTTTATCTATCTCGTTGGGGACCGTCCTGTCAAATGATCCCAACCCCCTTCCCCCGGAAGTGAATTGAATTACCCCCCCCCAAGAAAGAACGAAGATAAAAAAACCACCCCACATCTCCCGCTCGGACGGAGTTCTGATGCTGGCCTTTCCCTCCGCACAAACCTCCTTCAAATCGGGCCCCCATCTTCAGCGAAGGAGCTTCCCCCTCATTGTTTCATCGCGATAGATAGTCCAGAATATTGCGTCTACTAGCGAGGTGATAAGCGAGCAAGTGAAAAAGAAGGTTGAAAAAAAAGTGAAATGAATAAAAGAAGTCCTAAAAAATGGTCATTAAACATCAAAACCCATCCCTGGTATGTTTCTCATACCAGGAACCCTTGATCACCACCCCCAAACCTCAATAACCCTCCCCAAACAAGCTTGTACAAGTAGCCACCTCCCCAAAGGTTAATTGGCCAGAACTCCCTTCCTCCGGACCTCTGCCAGCGCCATCAATTTAATTACCGTCAAGAACACGCTATAATACTATCTATTTGTAAATCAAAGCTCCCATTACCATTTTAATAGAAACAATTTCGCTTCTCCCATAAATTGGTGGCCGAAATTGCTAGAAATATGCCGTACGGAAAACGAACCAACCCGCTATTCATCTCCCTGAGGCGTTAGGAGCGCTCATTGGCGGACGTCATTATGGGTGGGCGTGGCCTAGACATGGCAGGCTTCTCGCGCTGGCACACGTGTATACGCACATACGCACGCTTCCCAGAAGCAAGTGGCACGCGATCGGAAGAAGAATTTTAAGTTGAAATTTACGAATGTCATAAAATAACTTGGATGTAATTACTGGAATGGATTGAAGTTGCGACATATGGTTGATATAATACCAGAAAACCTTAATTAACAGATTTACAACAAATGGAGATATAAGTACGTACATAGAGAAACATACTTGAACGTACGAACGATAGGGGAAAGTCACAAACAGCCTATGAGGTTTATGAGCCGATAAGGGACAGTTATACAGTTATAGTGTGTTGGACATAGAAACGTAAGTTAATGTAATAAGTAGATTATACAACATCAGTAAAATGAGATGCACGATTCCAAGATATAAGGATGATTATACCAACCAAAGAAGCCAAAGAAAACGAAATCACGTGTCGAATATATTTAATAAGTTATACAAAAAAAATAATAATTTTGTAAATGTTTGGTGAACGCTAGATTTTTCTGTGAATTTTGTAAGTTTCTTTTAAGTTTGGTGAATGTTCGATTTTTGTGTCAAATTTTTAAGAGTTTGTTTTAATTTTTGTGTCAATTTTTTAAGTTTCTTTTCATTTTTGTGTCAATTTTATAAGAATTTCTTTTAGGTTTGGTGAACGTTCGATTTTGTGTCAATTTTGTAAAAGTTTCTTTTAGGATCTTTTAGGTTTGGTGAACGTTCGATTTTTGTGTCAATTTTGTAAGAATTTATTTTAGATTTGTAGAATATTCGATTTTTGTGTCAATTTTGTAAGAGTTTCTTTAGGATCTTTTATGTTTGGTGAACGTTCGATTTTTATGTCAATTAGGTAAGTTTCTTTTAGGTTTGGTGAACGTTCGATTTTCGTGTCAATTTCACAATATGAAGTTTTTTTTATGTTGATTCTAATATGTATTTTTTTTTTTGAAGATATTATTTTTAAAGTTTGGTTAGGTTAGATAATTATTAAATTATATTAGTTGAAATTATTATATTAGTTGTTTGTTAATAATACTTTCCAGAATTGCGATTTTGATACGGTGTAGAATATGTAAAAGTTGTAACAACAAGGAGTAACAACAAGGAAAGTAGGTACCCTAGAAGACCTTACGGTCCATTCAAGGAGGGTACCTTTGGACTAGCAATCGAGCGGGCACATGGCTGCTCAATTGTTTTGCGTCCCTAAACGGCCACTTTTCAAGACTTTGTCTAGTCTTGACTTGAACTGGTCAACAGATTCACTGTTGACAACTTCCACTGGAAGTGCGTGCCACATACCGCAGATACTGTAAGTGAAAAAAATTCCACACAGATTGCGGTTGTAACGCTTCAGTTCAAGTTTGAAGCCGTGATTGCGCGCTCTGTTCTCACTCAGTGTGAAAATATCCCGGTAGTCAACATTGTTGAACCCTCGAAGTATTTTGGAAACTTCGATGAGCTGACCACGCAGTCTACGGGTTCCCAGCGAGAACAGATCTAATTACCTTAGTCTATCTTCATAACTTTTATGTCGGATAGAGGGAATCAGCTTGGTTGCCCTGGCTTGTACGCGTTCCAATCTCGCGATGTCCTTTCGAAATGAAGGACTCCAAAATTGTACGGCATACTCCAGGTGCGGTCGGACAAGTGAGTTGTACAAGCACAGTACAATCTCCTGGTTCAGATATCCAAACTGGCGCTTCATATACCCTAACATCCTTTGGGCTTTCTTCTTCACCTCAATACACTGTTTCGAGAACTTGAGGTCACTGGTGATAGTTACACCCAAGTCCTTCTCAGTATCGGTGGATTCAAGAGCAGTGCCCTTAAAAATATACTGAGATTGGGGGTTTTCTGTGGCCGATATGCATCACTTTGCATTTGTTCACGTTAAAAGGCATTTGCCACGTGTCCGACCACTCCCCAATCTTCTTAAGATCTTCCTGCAGGCGGGCAGTATTTCCATCCTTTGCAACGTTCATACCAAGCTTGGTATCGTCAGCAAATTTGGAAATCTTGGCAACCATGTCACCGTCCATGTCGTTGACGTAGATGATGAATAGTAGTGGTCCCAGGACAGAACCTTGAGGCACCCCGCTAGTAACGAGCACCCACTCAGAAGCCTATCCATTCACCACCACCCGTTGCCGTCTGCCACTTATCCAGTTCTCGATCCAGCCGGCTACTTGTGGTTTCATTTATGAGAGAGAAAGATGCTAGTCATCTTTTTCCGTGAATAACTCATACCAAAGTCAAAGAGTGTATATATGAAGAAAATAAAACGAGTGTAGAGTTCTTCTACACCCGTGGGTATTGGGTAGGGTCTGACGAAAAACTTGTGAGGGGTTTTTATACCCTGTTCCATCGCGAGATCTCCAAACATTATTAAACACTTCATTAGGGCTCCCATTTTACCTAGTTCTACAATAATAAGCGACATATGAACAAGTAGAAATGGATTTAAGATAGATAAGTTTAGGTAAAAATTGGTTTAGAAATCGAGCGATAGATGAATGGAATAGGCTCACTAGTCAAGTGATAGAAGCCTCTTTCAGCAGAGTTGCAGGAATGGATTTATGGATGAAGATGCTAGGTTGTATAATCTACTAAATATTTAGATGCTATTTCTTTTCTTTATTGAATAATATAGTAAATATATCAAAATACAGTGATTTCTTTTACATTATATCTTATAATCTAATACCTTAAAAACATGGATTTCTTTTTCTTTATAGTGTATAATCTACTAGACCTTTTCACATACGTAATATCTTTTCTTTGTGTTGTATATTTTACCATATATCTTCAAAGCGTGATCTTTTTAATTATGTTGTATAATCTACTGAATATCTTTAAAAGGGGTACCTTTATTTCTTTATATTGTATAAGCTATACTAACTATATTATACAGGGAATTTATGCTACATAGGTTGTGGATATTAGGCGGATGAAGACCGTGTTCGGATAGACTTATCATCGGCTACTACAGGTGTGGAATGAATAGATCCGAACTCACGTTAAATAGTAGTTTTCTACTTAGAGATATGTACATAAAAAAAAATCTTTTAGGTTTCATTGAGGTTCTCAGAACTTTTGTAAATTTCACCACTAATCCAGTTTCTTACGCTGATTATAATGTATTTATTTTATTTGAAAAATTATTAGTTTTAGGGTTAGGTTAGGTTAAGTTAGGATATTTTATTAGGATACAAACAACTGGACCCTGAGGCACTGTGGACGTGTCTTATGGTCCGATGAGTCTACGTTCTAGTTGTTCTCGACCCCAGGCAACGTTAGAGTCCGCTGAAGGCCAGGGGTGCAGTGCAATAGAGAGTGTAAAGCGCCAACATTAAAGCATGGTGGCTGCTCTGTAATGATATTTGGCTGTATATCAAGTTCAGGGTTGGGTCATCTTAGCGTTTGTAAGATGTACCAAGTTGGCCTGGCCGAGACCTCTCCAGAAATACCTGGAATGTGATTTTTTTAGGAGGACAAGTCTGCCTCCACCATACAGTGATTTCTGAATATCAATATCACTGTGATGGACTGGCCACCTCAGTCTTAGGATATGAATCTACTGGAAAACCTCTGGCAGGACATGAAAGAGGACGAAAGGTGTCGTCAACTAGCCTCTTATGAGCAACTGAAGCCAGTCATCAGCGAAGAGTGGCCGAACATTACACCCTTCACGTGTCGTCCCCTCATTGAGGGCATAGGTCGAAAAATAGATGCTCTCTTCACTGCTAAGAGACT
Organism: Ceratothoa steindachneri; assembly: GCA_963969495.1. Classification (NCBI taxonomy): domain Eukaryota; kingdom Metazoa; phylum Arthropoda; class Malacostraca; order Isopoda; family Cymothoidae; genus Ceratothoa; species Ceratothoa steindachneri. The sequence goes on from OZ018327.1 coordinate 32,187,282, forward strand.
CTCGACACGCTACTGAGCTTTCTGTATCAATTTTGTGTTGCTGTAATTTTCACAGAGCTTATGTCTTATTATCGTAATGTTACATGTTTTGTAAAATGTTGTATTTTGTTCCTTCTTGTTGATTATTTGGGGCATATAAAACTTATTGCTATTTATTCCTTCCTATTTTACTGCTATATTCATATTGATATATAAGTAAAAACTGTACGATTTTGTATCTATGTATCTAATTTCCAAAAATTTCAGAGATCACTGAAAACCTTTGTCAGTGGCTATATATAAACATCCAAGTTTAACAAACTCCTTCTCTCGACCCTCAACAATCATTTTTCTCAATGCCAATTCATTTGTATAAATTCCAACCCTGTATCGTTGAATTCCTTTTTCTCTCCATAAGGAGCCAATCCCTTTAGGCTTGCGATCCTGTATAATTTACAATTATACATGTACGACCTGACACAGTCGTTATGTAGGCCAAACTGGCTTACAACTCAAATTCAGGATCGCGAAGCACTTGGGTTTGTCTCATAGGACTGGTATTCCCATTTCTAAACCTGAAACCTCTTTCATCAGGCAACACTCTGTTTATCACCATCATACTCTTAATTCTAATTCATTTACTATATTATCTTCAACCTTAACTTCTCTTGATTTGAAAATCTTAGAGTCACTGTACATCACTAAAATAAATCCAAACTTAAATAATTACTCCTCCTCAATTAAATTATTCTCTATATAAGCAACCAACACTTCAATATATTAACTAGCCAACCGACCAACCGAACAAATCTCGTTAGTAGTTTTTCTATCGTTAGTTAGTTTATAATTTAATATAATAGGTTATTTTATTGTTAACTCCAGTTGCCTTTAATTTTTGATACTTAAGTCAGTTTATGTTAAAACTTTAATTCTTCCTATTATTTTTAAAAATTACACTGGATAGTATCAATTAATTCTATATATTATTATTTGTGTTTTTTACATTCATCTCAATAATTGTCAATTTTATTGATATACTTTGCCTTCCTTCGCCTTTTTTAGCCATTATAAATGCATGTTTCTAACTGTTTAAATGTTATCATCGATAATATTTCTTCCCCTCCTCATTAGTCGATACAGTCGCTCGCTGAAGATGGTCCTAGCGAAGGTCCGAAATGTCAGGCCAATAAATATTAGTGTAATCTCCTGGCTCTTCATATTCTACTACGTATATATATATATATATATATATATATATATATATATATATATATATATATATATATATATATATATATATATATGTTAAACTTAATGACGCTGCCACAACTGTGGACTTCAATAGTACATTAGTACATGCATACAACATGGTCTATTACCTAATTATATATTTATATATATATATATATATATA